>JARVGV010000111.1:16865274-16875477 GCA_031762435.1 Hypsolebias longignatus | reverse complement strand
GACGTCACTGGGGGGGCGACGGCCGTAAACGCGAAATGCCGTAAACCGATGACGCCGTAAACCGGGGACTACCTGTACTGGTATGACTGATATTTTAGGCTGATATAGATGTTTGGGGACAAAAAAATTATCTGTGATAATTGTCCCATTATTGCCAATATAAACACTGGGAACAAGCCATGTCCTTACTTGCAAAAGGTGTAATTGTACAAAGTATCCAGCAGAGGGTGCATGGAGACTACTTTCAAATCATGGCTGTTCACTTGTTTCACTTTCAGCACAGACGAAGCAGCGAGCAAAAATGTGCAGCATATTTTGCTGAACAGAGCATTTCAAGTTCATTTTAACTGATCTGTAAAATAAATAATCAACAATAATAAGTCCTCTTCAATCCTACAACCCACTCATCATTAGCTACATGCCTCTCAAGTTAGCAAGCTAAAGTTTAGATAACCTAGCATAGGCTATTGCCTTGTAAAACTTTATCCAGAACAATAAATATAATGTAGAGGTAAAATATATATCAGTGTTAGTAACGTTACCTTTGTCGTCCTCAATGAAATACATTGTTTGTCTGAAATTTTTACTTCTCTGTAAAGAAAAAAACGCTGTTGCGGTCAATATAAGCCTTCACCATACATGACTGTTTAAACAATGAACAGGGAAGGGCATTTCTTTGTTTAATTTATGTTTTTGTAACATACTTAATAATTTTATCGTGAATAGTGGGAGGATAGAAATGTGAATGCACGTTAGGAAGACTTCAAGACCTCAAGTGTTAAAACAAGTTTAAAAGTAGCTGTTTGATTAAATTCTTGGAGGTGGACAAAGCTCAGAAAATGTTCAGCCATTAAATCGGTTATCTGCAATGGCCTTCACTTCCCAATATCGGTATTGGCGATAGCCAAAATTTCCCTATGGTCAGGTTCTACTGTCATGTGGCCGTCTTGAATTGTGTTGGATTCAAAAAGCAATCAATTCTAGATGTACATCCAATTGTTGTCTCCTGAAAGTTTCATTAAAACCTATATTGTGGTTCATGAGATATTTTTCTAAGAAACACACAGAGTTAACTTCATAATGGAACATTTCTAACTAAGATCTTGTGCAATCTGTTATCTCATCTCGTCTACCACCACACCAAAGCTAAGTTCATTTTCTTGTAATATGGACTGAGTTACAGCAAACTCTGTGTTTATTGAGGTCATTTGGCTGCAGCAGCTTTTATGAATCGAGCTGACTCCAAAAGTTAGTCATAGTCATGAAATGATTACTCTCTGCAAGCAACAGACAAACACATGAACGCACGCACAGGCAGGAACAAAAACACCGCCAACCTTTCACCTTTTGGCAGCAGGTGATTAGAATAACAAAACTGCTGCAAATGACAATAAAGACTCTCTGAACTGAGTTTTAGCAAAATTCAAGATAAATTGGTTGATAACAGAATTTATCCCAGTTTTACTTTATAAATTGGTAAGAAGAGCAGAGCTGTCATAAGAACCACAGTGAATAAGCTGATTGGAGGTGACGTTTCACGTGCTTTAGTGACCTTTTGCCAGCGGGCCTCTGTAGGGCAGCTCTCACCTGTATCTCCTCCATTCGATGGAGCATGCTCTCCAGGGTGGGGGCTCGCAGCACACTCTGGGCCGTGCCCTCCAACTGCTGTTCTGTCTCAGCTGCCCACGCAACCCTATAGGCATCTTTCAACAGATCTTCACTCAGCTTTTCAGCAGCGCTTTCCGCCTTTACAGGACGAGATACAATAACTTCTAGTTGTTAAATCTGATACAAACTTTGTGCAGAAGCTCAAATCTCCTGTGGAGCAGTTTACCTCCTCTGCAGTCTGCTCAGAAAACCTCCTCCTCCTCCTCGAGGTGTCGACCTCAGTCGTGTTCTGTTGAAGTACAACAAAACAATCTGAAAGTGCTCTGACTGTACAAAGAGGGTGACAGATAAAAACTTTTAAAGTGGTACTTTTTTAATGAACTTCCACAGCTTAATGATTTCCCTCACATTAAAAAGGTAAGAGAGTTTCAGCCTCACTCAGGCAACAGATCAGCCTTCCCACCTGTTTTTCCTGAGAAAGCGGCTGATTTGCCTCTCTGGCCGTCTGCTCGGCTCCATCAGCCCACTGATTCTGCGAGACAACTTCAGACCTGTTGACCAAAACACACCCACGCTGCCAGCTGTCACAGAAATACTTCTGACAATGAACTGCCTTTATGCTCAGGACTGAGACGGAAAAAAAAACATTAGGACACTTATTATAAACATTAGTTGACTGTGGGAGTTTTTCATGTCCTTATTGAATAAAAAAACATTTATCAATGTGGGGCTTTTATGGCACTTGCACAAAGTAAGTGCCTAACCCTCCCCACCATCACAGACATCTACACCTCCAGATGCAGGAAGAGGTCCACCTGCATCATGAAGGACCCCACTCACCCAGCACACACACTTTTTGCTCAGCTCTCCTCAGGCAGGAAGTTGAGGAGCATTAAGTGTAGAACCACTAGACTGAGGAACAGCTTCTACCCTGAGACTGAGACTCATCTAACCAGAATAATCACTGTGAAAAAAAAAAAATCACTGTAATTCCATTTTAATTGAAGATTTGACACTTTATTTGTGCTGCTGATTTCTTACCCTTAAGCTGCTGTATTCATGCACATCTACTCACAACAGACTCATGTTCAGGCTGTTGTTTATACACCTTATTATTTTATTTTTTATTTCGGCTGCTCCCTTCTTCAGGGGTTGCCACAGCAAACTAAGTTGCACAAAGACTTTATTTTTACACCGGATGCCCGTCCTGAAGCAACCACATACCACTAGGCTACCACAGCTCTCTGTGTGGGGCAGAGAGCTGCCATCTACGGGGCACCCAAAGGAGCAGATGGTGGAGGTTAAGGGCCTTGCTCAAGGGCACAGAGTGGGGCAAATGAGGGTGGAGGCAGGTGTGGGTGCTTCATCTATCCCACCCACATTTTGATGTTGTTGGTACCAGGAGTTGACCCAGTGATCTTCCGATCACACGCTCACCTTCACTAACCTCTGGTCCATCACTCCCCTTCTCATACACCTTATTATATTATATGATTATTGTTGGCATATATCTTAGATCTTTGTAAACTTTTCTTTTTTATAGTTTATATTTGTGCTATTTTTGGTGTAACTTGAGTACACAATTTCCTTCCACCTCATGTACCACATGATGCAAATGACAATAAAGTCACCTTGAACCTTGAGAATGTTTTTGCTGACAGATGTGCATCTAGCTAAGAGGTGAATACTATATCTGAACTACAATACACTGCTGTCTAACAGGTCATAGGTCAACAGACTCTCCAACCTCAAGTCTTCACTCCATTATTCTGTTTCTGACGCTGAGTCTTTGACTTTATTGACTTAACCAAATGATCCTTGAAAGAAAAAAAAAAAAAAAAACATGACAAAAACTCAAAATCCACAATGTAGTCCTAAGAGGCCCTAAAGTAAAATTTTATAGGACATCTTTCAAAAATTTATTTCCAGAAAGAGAATTTAGTTTTTTTAATTGCCGTAACTTACTTTGTTTCAGCTACGCAAGATTTTAAATGTACATTATAACAAGTGGAATTTCTCTTCAGGTTATCTGAACCCTTGCTGTCAATCAACTAATCATTTAAACTTGTTTTAGGTCTGATTCCACAGACTGAGAATCTTCACCAGCACATTACTACAACTGGTCATAGTGGATGGCTTTGAGTCAATGTGGTGAACTGTGACTGAGTCCCTCTGCTGGACAGGACAGGAGATAACAGTATCTGAAAAATAAATAAATAAATTTAAAAAAAAAAAAACACCAGAGAGAAATCAGATAGTCTCTCTCTGTAAAGATCAATAACAATAATTTAAAATTTTAAGAAAAACGCTGTACTTTTGTTGTGACTAGTTATTAGAATAAAACATATAAAAACTTGACTTTTTTTTTTTTTAGTACTGTATGTTGTAATGGCAGGCTAACTAGATGTTTTCATCTAATAATTCACGAGGCACTTATTAGATGAAATGCTTGAAAAACAGAAAAAGTATAAATGCAAAAAAACCAAATCTCCCCCCATCGTACATAAATTACTTTAGCTACTTTGAAAATGTTTTCTACTTGTGGCATCATTTGATGTTTAAATATATTTTACATTTGCTAAACAGCTCATTGTGATGAAACAAAACCACATCACAAAATACTTCTAGTATCAGTTGTACAGAGACTTTAAACTGAGGTGCAGACAGACAGCACTTGGTGCCATCATTTCAATTTTATAACGATGTATATTAAGTTAGTTGAAAAGAGAAAATTAAACTTTTTTTTATTTTAAACATCAATAAACGAGTCATTCCTTTGTCCAGTTTCAGTTTTTTTATTTATTCATCTGATGATCATAAACATATCTATTTCCTGTTGTTTTCTTCATCTGTTTATCTGATCCTGTGGTTATTAAGCATACATTTTTGTACCTTTGTGGGGGTTTGGGTTTTGTGTTGAGTGCTTTGAGGTGTCTCCATTTCTTATTTTCTGTCAAAACGTAGTGATTTTGTGTCTCTTTGTGGTGAAGGTGGAGAATTTTATTTATTAAAGAATTTATTTTGGTTTGGTTTTAAATTGGCAGCACAGTGGCACAACTGGTAGCGCTGCGGCCTATCAGCGATAAGGTGGCTGGTTCAAATCCTGATCTGGGGGCCTTTCTAGGTGGAATTTGCATATTCTCACCGTGCATGCATGGGTTTTCTCCGGGTACTCCGGTTTCCTCCCACAGACCAAAAACATGCATGTTAGGCTGATTCGTAACTCTAAATTGTCCCTAGGTGTGAGTGAGAGCGTAAACGGTTGTTTGTCTCGAATGTCTCTATGTGTCTCTGTGATGGACTGGAGACTTGTACAGAGTGTACCCCGTCCCTTGCACAGTGATTGCTGGACATGGGCACCGGCGACCCCCATGACCCAAAATGGAAGAAGTGGGTCAAAGATAATGGATGGATGGAATAATATGCACCTAAAACTGATAAATATGAATCATTTAAAATCATTGTTAAAAAAAAAATCAAGCCTAGCAGCCATATTTATTGCGATAGTTGTGAAAATGTTTTGGGTGACTGAAATGCAGAAAGAGTCGTGCATTGTTTTATTTTATGTATAAAAAGCACATTCGTATTTTAGTCTTTGCAATTACAAGTATTGTCCGAAAGAGGTCGCTGTGAGTTTCATTGACAATTTTTTTGCCACGGGGTGGAGAGACGTCGCATTCTCTGATTGGCTGGAGCTGGCTAGGGTTCAACAGTTCTGCGCATGCTCAGACTGCCCTTAACGTTTAGCCTCTGGAATCTGTCAGCTCAGCGTAGCGAAGATTCTTTTAATACCTTCAAATAACCCTGTGCGCTTTTTTGTTTTGTTTCGCTTTAGAGATTTAAACCTTTTCTAAACTGTCATCAAACTTGGTTTCCAACTTTGTGGCGTGTTTAATTGAAGGAAAGAGCAGAATGTCGAGCAGTAATTCAAAGCGTAAAGAAGAAAGTCATTTGGCGAATGGGGGTGTAAAACAGTCCACATGGAGCAAAGCTTTCTGCAGTACTGCTGTTTGGGAAGAAAAGGTGGGTCATTAAATATGTTTTCCCCCACACTTCTCCTACACGTCCTACTTCGCTTACTGTTTTTGTCTCCAACTTTTGAATGCACACTTTCTGTCATTTATACCGTTAGCTCTGTAGCTAGCACAGTTAACTGTGCCTTAAGGCTGCTAAGGATTAATCTGTTCTCAAGGGTTTGTTGATTGTCAAATTATGAGACGCACTGCTGTTTTGGACCTTTTTATTCTAAACAGCAAGGACATTTAAACGTGGGTTGTGTTTAATTAAAAAAATAAAGTCACTATATTGCTGAACAAAATACAGGACCTAAAACCCATATTTATTTATTTTTTGGTCATTCCAGTCAAATAAACCTAAATGTTATGGCTTTTTATAATCACTGGAAACCATTTCTACTACAGAAAATGAGCCTTTTTCTGACACGAGAGGAATTCTGTCATTTTTGTCTTATAATTCATTTCACAATTGTTCACATTTGCTTGTTAATGTTGATATAAGATTTAATATTTCGATTTTGTTTTGTTAATTTCAATCAGGTCTTGTCTTCATTCCAACCTAATATCCAATTATTTTTCACTTATTCCTGAAAGTAAAAACAAACAAACAGAAATAATCACTTACACATATGGCACTTTTCAAAGGTAATGAAATGCCATTCAGCTGATGTTTGTTTTCATTAGTTTATTTTTTTGGAAGTGTGTATTTTGAGTGTGTCCAATTTGAAAATGGACATTAAGTTGTGACTCTGAACTGTTGGGAGTGCAAGTGTATAATATTGTTTATCTGTCAGGATTGACTTTGTGATTCACTGGTTTCCTGTTTATGATGTGGGCTAGTCTCAATGTCAGCTGAGATAAGCTCCAGCAGGTACTGCAGGTTCTCAGGTTCAAATAGGCCCAAATCAGTAGCAGATGTGACAGTGCTCTTATTTTTAATGACACAGATAAATATTTAAATCACAGATGCTATATTAAAATAATTAATAAATTAATTCAGGTCTCTCTTGTAAATGAGTCCTTGTGGCTCAATGGGACTAACCTGTTTAAATAAAGGTTGAATGAAAATTGAGAACAAAGTTTAAAATGATAGTGTTTGTGGGTGGAGTTTTTTGTCATTGTTTACACAATTTTAATCAACTTTTTTTTTTGTTCCACAGGATGAGTTTTTAGATGTGATTTATTGGCTCCGACAAATTATTGCAGTAATCCTTGGTGTGATATGGGGTGTTGCACCACTGAAAGGATTTCTGGGAATAGCCATGTAGGTATTTTGAACAGCCAGTCTTACCCTGACGTAGTACTGAAAATAAATGTTGTAAAGTTGACGTCTTTCTTTGTTTGCTCCATTAGTTTCTGCGTCATCAATGCTGGTCTCCTGTACCTATACTTCAGCAGCTTTCAACAGATTGATGAAGAGGAATATGGGGGGACATGGGAGCTCACCAAAGAAGGCTTCATGACATCTTTTGCTCTGTTTCTGGTAGGGAAACTAATGTAGAAAAACATGTAAAGACAAAACTTTGCAAAGTTGGTATGGCTTATAGAGAAAACAGATTAAAATTGTAGCCTGTATGCAAGATTTTATTTATTCCTAGTGTGAACCAACAGAACATGATGTGATATCACGTTCTGTTGGCTGCCCTGAAGGTGATTAACAATGTGCGTTGTGGTTTTGTATGTGTGTGTGGCGGCAGTAGTAATCATCTGTGCTTTTCATGCCTTTTTAACAAAATAACTGGAAAGAGAGTAGAAAGTATAAATAAGGGTAAAGGGCATAGAGTAATGACGTGTAAGTAACGGTCTGTTCAGCCCATGTTGGTGCATTCTAACTGCTTTCTCATTACACTGCCCAGTGCAGTAATATTTTTTTGTTGCTCATTAATCTCTGACGTGTTTTAGAAGTTTGAACATCACAAGCCAACACTGGATCTCTTAAAAAAATAAAAATCCTGTACAGTTAATCCCACGTTTCTCTGTTGTCGTAGGAGAAATGCAGGATCTCTTAAAGAGATAGTTTAGGTTTTACATAATGGGGTTATATGGTGTACTTATGAGCAGTGAAAATCTTACCTGCTGTAGACGGCAGTCAAATTAACCTCAGTTTGGAGAATTCAGAAGAAATTCTCAGGGGTCAAATAAAGGTAACCTTTTCTTGGTGGACGGACAAATTTCTACCATCGAAGAGAAACAAACTAAAAACATTAAAATGTCTTTATGGTTCAAGTGAAATCTGTGTTATTGTAAGTTTTTACAAAGTGTCACATTTGCTTCATATTAGGTATTTACGAAACAGAAAGTGCCCAAAGTCTGTTAACCATCTAATGTAAATGTAATGCAGTGTCAAAACACGCAATACAGTATGTTGTTTTGGTTTAGTGGCTTTTGAGATTTTTATATAATATTAATTTGTTTTAGATGGGTGGCATTTGTCCCTAGTTAATTTGACTCCTTCAAAATAAATACTTTCTAAATTTCCATACTGAAGTTGTTCTGACTGCTGTTTATAGCAGAGGGGACTCCCAACTTATTAGAAGTACTACATACAGTCACACTTCATTAATTTGATCTATCTCTAATAAAATGTGGGAAGTCTACCTGGTTTTCATCTTTCTACTTCAGAGTATCATCAGCTGAAATCAAAATGAGCATGTCTTGATATATAATTTACAGGCTAGCTAAAATATAAAATGTAGAAGAATCATAGATACAGCAGCATGTTTGGGAAAGCTTTTCATTTGTACTCTCTGACAGACTGAGACTAGAGAATTCAAATTGTGTGGCATGCATAGAATATATCCATATCAGCTTGCTAGCACCATTACACATTATCGTAATCGGTAATGCAATCTGTAATGGTTACATTACGATTTGTATCTGTGCTGCCTGCACTTCCTGTATGTTATCGTCTGGTACTTAAGCCTCCTCCCACAGTTCAAAACTTGCATGTTTTGTTGCTGTATTACTCCCAAAGTGGGTGTTTGTTTTGTGTTGACACTATGATGGACCCTATCCAGGGTGTGCCCATGCTAGGATAGGCTCCATCCAAACCTGCCTACAATCCTGATCAGAACATCTGGATACAAAAAAATGGTTGGATGAATATGGTTGAAAATTTTCTACAGTTTTTCGAGTGTATAAATCAAATATTTTTCCTTCTCCTTCACCAGGTGGTGTGGATAATCTTTTACACAGCTCTACATTTTGAATGAGAGGACTTCACAAAGAATTAAAATGAAAGTTTCTGTCAATTTAAATTGAAGAAACTAAAGAACTTCATGGTGGGGGAATCTGTTCTCCGTACATACATGGACCTCGGTGTGCAGTGCGCCATAGGAATCGTGGTGCACTGAACAATTTCCAGCAAGAACACAGTGATGAACAAAGTCAAATGCTGTACATCTCTAATTTGAGGCTCTCCTAAAAATAAAAAACTAAAACAAAACAAACAAAAAACAAACAAACAAAAAAAAAAAAACGTCGTTTTGCATTATTTGTCTTACATGCTACATTTCATGAGCGGAATAGTAAAGTTACAGAGCAAGGCGACTAAAGAAAGTCATAATTTTGTTATTGGGGTGAAGCAAAGCTGTATTGAATACATTTGTTTTGTATCTTCACTCCTTAGTGCCATTTTAAAGTTTTACTTTTAAATGGTTGTTGCCTGTTTAGAAAATAGGAATCAACATTATCAGCTGCTGCATGTGTTGCAGTTTTTAACATATTAAAATTAAAATTTTATTGGGACAGGTTTGTCGGATGTGCAAATGGTTAAAAAAAAACTGTAAGTAATCAGAGCTGATATTTGACATTAGAATCAAAACAAACGCTGGCTGTCATGACCCTGTTGATTTGTTTCCAGTCTTAATGTTTCAACGTGTCAGTTGAGTCTCACTAAAATCTGTCCAAGAGGAAAAACTTGCCTGTTGTGCTAACACACAAATGTGCAGTTTTTGAGTTGAACTTGATCTTTGCACTGCCATGATTTACTTTCAGTGTCTGTCATTTAATAAAACAATTTAAGTTTAACAAATATTTAATTTTAGTTTCTCACAAGTAGCTTCCACATAGATTTTCTTTGTCAACTTGAAACTAATTTAAAGTCTGTACAATGTTCTGTTTGTCAGATCCAACTTGTATTACAGATTTATTTGTATTTGTTATATCTTGATGGATGTAACATGTTTCTCAGTATTTTACAGGGAAGAACTTTGGAGAAAGATCGTATGATACTGTTATATGTGATATGCAGCTGGTGTCTTGAAAGGATTGTATTTTCTGATCAAATCTGTTGGGAATCATTAAACATGGGCTTCATTTGGCCTCCATTTTACAAGACAGAAATGTGTTTTTCTTTGAATAGGTTGTAGTTTTTTTTAATTATTTATTTCTCATTTGATTATTCAAGTCGTTTTTTTTTTTTTTTTATTGCATTTTTATGAAAATGACTTTCAATCTAAAAAAAATATTAAAAAATCAGAAATAAAAAAAACTTGTCACAAGTTCAAAATACCCTGATGCATGCTCAATAATCCAGGTAGAAAAATCTAAAAAAGCTAAGTCTGGTCCTCTGGACATT
>JARVGV010000111.1:16771483-16784776 GCA_031762435.1 Hypsolebias longignatus | reverse complement strand
CTGCTTCTTTGAATTGAAAAAGCTCTTTGGAACGGAGAGCGAAATGTTTTCTTGCTACAAATAAAGTCCAGTTGTTTATGAGTGGAACCTTTTTTGATTTTATCATGTCCTGGATGACTGTGAATCTTCACCAGCATATTGAAATGCAATAAAATAAAATAGATTTACTCTCCCGACATTTGGAAAGATAACAAATGGTTATTCTTCACTTGTCACTTTTGCCTGAGCTATTATTAAGGTGTCTCAACTCGCCCCCCTAAAAAAATCCCCCAAAACAACAAGAAAACACATCATGCAACAAAAATACAAATTTAAACCAGATCTGTTTTTTTTTTTTTAGACTGATCCACAAAAACGTGAGAACTGACATTTGATGTTGAACAAAAGCAAAACCAATCAAGGTTTTTGACTCACAAAGAAGCCGCCGTTAAATGATTTTAAAGTAGCACCGTTTGAAGGAGAATCGTCTGTGCACAGACCCACCAACAAAAAGAATAATGGATAAAACTGACAGTTTTAAAAGTGGGTTTAGTTAAACTAAAATCTTATTTCAGTGATATAATCTGTGTAAACTTTGTGAAGTAAATGTGCTTAAAGAAGGCTGGAGTGGGCAAACATGTAACTGACCTCTCCTGGTCTGTCAGTAGAGGGCGATCTATCCTCAGCAGTACAACCTCTGTGTGTAAGTGTGTGTGTGTGTGTTTGTCCCAGTGTGAATAATTTCTCAGCAGTGGTTGTTCTCATATCCTCTAATTAGAATAAAACACATTGTCTTTGAATGTCTTTGTCTGTTTTATAAACCTTTTCTAAATGATGTTTTGTAAAAGAGCAGACTGATCACCTTATTATGGAATCTGTGTAACCTTGTCTCTAACTGCTTCTTAAGACCTAGAGATTCACAATTAAAAACAATAAATGAATAAATAAAATAATCTTGTTACTGCAGCTGTACTTCAAAGGTGCTTTGAAAAAAATAGCTTTTACAACATATATGTACTGTAGATATGACTAGACATTCCTTTTCTAAACTCTTAATAAAGTCGTGTTTTTATTTTTTTAATGAATCGCTCTAGCTTTTTATAAACAGCATCTATTTCTTTTATCATATATTACACTGAGGTTGTCGCTGAACATTTTGTTTAATGTGGAAAACATGAGATGTACAAGTCACTTTATTAACTCAAAAAACATCAATGGTGGTAAAGTGAGGCTGTTTACTATATAACTATAGATCACCGTTATTTACAGTTTTATTTCTTAATTCAGGCTTAATTTGTTAATAAAAATATTTGTATTTGGATTCTGCAATTTGACCTTCCTCTCTGTTTGATAACGGTTTCTAAATGACTCACAGAGAAGCCAAAGCAGGTGCAGCTCAGGCATTTGACCTCTGACCTCACAATTACAACCTTGTTATTACTGTTAATGTTTTTGTTTTATACTTGTATTTACCTCCAACTAGACTGAAGTGACATCACTTTTTGTGAAGGTGTCCAGACTGCACTGTTTTCTAAAAAGCTACTGGTAACTAAATACATTTTGAAACTATGTTTAGTTTTAAAACTTGCTATGGTTATCGACACAGTTTTGCCAGAGTAGTATCAAATTATGTGCAGGTTTTTCAAGAGGAATGGTGCATCGTGGTGTGAGTCATACTTTCTCCTAGTTTACTGTCTGCAAACTTCAGTGAATACTCAATAATCGGCATGACTTAATTCAAAGCAGAGTTTCCTGTGCAATAAATAACATAGTCCATACTGTGATTGTTAAACGCTTCTATGATGATTTTATTAGACTTTATTAGCAGCAAATCATAGGACCTCTAACCTTTTTTTAATTATTAAATTCTGTAAAATGATATATCTTTACATGCAGATGTGTAGAGCGTGAATGTCACTAAAGCCGTGGTGATTTTGTTTAACGTCAACTAAGGTTTGCAGCTTATTTATTTTTAAAATACAGTATACAACAGGTTTTGATAGAAACAATGTTTTCCATGTCGGCTGCATCCATGTGTGCGTGCGTGCATGCATGTGTGTGTGTGTGTGGTGAGGGGTCTGAGGTGCACTGAGGAATTCAGGATGACAGAGGTGAGATAAGAGTGTGGTAGGAGCATGCTCAGATTGCCTTCAATTAGTGCCGTCCAGCAAAGACAAGGCGAACAATGGTATATAGATTGGTGCTTCGATGGACTGGAGACTGCACAAGATGGAGTGTGTGTGTGTGGGTGGGTGTAAGAGAGGGAGAGAAAGTGAGGTTAATGACAGGCTACTCACAGACAGATAATCTGTCTCCCTCTTTCTCTTTCCTTCTCTCTTTGGGTGTAATCAGTTTCTTTCCACTCGTCTCCCTGCAGTCGTGATAATTATTATAACAATTAGCTTCCTTTCCTGTCTGCCTTGATGAAGTGTCCCACTGACGCCTGAACTGCACCGTGTCTGCCCCGTTCAGTTCCCATCCATCCTCTCAGCCAGGTGTTTTTCTCCTGCATCTCGTTCTTCCACACTAAAACAGCATGAAACAGCATTTCTTTTTCATTCTTAAACTCTGTCTGGTTTTAAAACAGCACAAGTCATTAAAATGTTGAAAGTGACTTGCACTGATTTAAAACACAAAATAAGATAAAAACAAAACTTACATGTTGCATAAGCTCTAACTCGTCCTGATATGCCAATAAATTGAAATCTGTAAAAGTATGCTACAGTTATGGGAGTTTACTGCTGATACACTGTATTAGTAATCAAAGCTTTTAACCTCAGCTCTCATTGCAGTTGAAATGTTTTATTTATTATTATGTCACTTCAAAATACTTTTATTAATTGCATAACATTAAAGCTGTTGTATACAATATGTTTTATGGGACAACTGTCCCATTTACTGCACATGATGTACAGAATGATCCTTTATAAATAAATAAAATAGAACTCAGGATTGTGCACTGATGTAAAGGTGGGGCATTTACCCAAATCAACCATGTTCTGTGTAGATTTTGCTTCTATATTTTCATTTGTTACACTAACATTAAATGCATTTTTTTTATTTTTTTTTTAGCATTTGTAACTTTTAGTTTACATCTACTTAAACACATAGAAGGAAAAAAAAATCTTACCATCTGTCCACTTTCTCATCAGCCCAGTCCTATACATGTATATTCATTCATCAGCAGATCATTACTGATTTTTATAGCACAGGCTGGGCTCCTTGTTTTCATCGGTCTAATCTAAGTACTCTCCTTGTGCTTCCCACACTTTTAAATGGAATGTTAAATGAACTTCTACAGCACCTTTTTATCGTTTTATCTAATCAAGATCCTCAAAGCGCCTCACAACACACTCTTAATGTCCTCATTTACCTCCACACACACATTCATGCAGCACTCTGCTACATTTCTACAAAGCTAATCTGAACAAATCATTCTATAGAGACTAATCAGTGTTTTATCATGTGCAATCTTTTCACACAATCCCAGGAAATGTTTGAGTTACTCTGTTGTAAAAATTACCAACAGACAGCCTCACAACACTCGGTAGAGCATGCTAGACTTAAATCGTTAAAATATGCTGCAAAGGAGTCTATACAGTATAAGTTCAGAATATGCCATAAACAATCATATGTCTCAGTGTCTTTTGAATTTGTCTGATAGTTGTGCTAACATGAACTTTTTTGGCAGAAGTTTCAAGCAACAAGTTCTATTTTCAGTGTATTAAAATTGGTACAGTGGACTTGGATATTAGAAATTGTTCAGTGGAAAGATACAAATACCTTCAAAACATTTCTAGAACCATTAATGTAAATTTGATTAATATTAAAAAAAATTAAAAAAAAAAAAAAACTGTTGGACGTAAGCTGAATGTGGTGTGTTTGATTTTGTGTTTCTTGCTCTTGTGTGAAACCAGGCCTAGGTTGAATCTCTGTGCTGTCAATCACACAGGGGCTTTGAGGAGGAGGGGGGCTGGTATGCAGATACTACTTGCTGTCAACAGACCATAGGAAAATGGATGCCTTAGAAAGCCATAACTATGATAAATTTACTCTTTCAAATCTCCAAGTTCCCCCCGCCCTCTTTTTTTCTCTCTCTCCCACTAACGCATTATGATAGACATGCATGCAATTTCACACACAATACTCCCTTCCCCTCCAAGAAACCCCATATACCACCTCTGCTAGTCCCCCCCTTTCTTCCAGTGGCAGTCAGTGCACATGTGACTAATGTATGCGGTAAAGCTGCTCGCTACCACGCCGCTCACAAGCCCACCGCCACCCGAATCGGCCCATCCATCTCCTCGTCCATTCCAGAGACCGCATTCAAATAAATTTGTCACTATATGTTCATGAAATATTGATATCAGCAGAGAGGGAGATGAAGAGTGAAACTTTGGGTAAGAGGAAGATCAAAAGGTTGGGAGTACCAGAAGAAGAACCGCCAAGTATGAACAGGAAAACTGATTTTTTTTTTAAAGTAGATGCCAACAGGGGCTTAAATAACAACATAATGTGAAAATGTTTGAAGTCACTTGTATCCCAGTGAGCCACAGACTTCAGTCAGACATCTTAGAAGACATTCAAAACAGTCAGTCAAGGAATAATGGAAGAACTAGTTATTTTTGTCATGCTTCGGTTTTGTTTGACATTTTTTATTTTACTTGGACTTAGTTCAGAATGGTGCATTTGATAGAGCTGTTTGCCTCTCAGCAAGATGGTTGACAGATTGAATCCCGGCCGGTGACCCTTCTGGGTGGAGTTTGCATGTTCTCTCTGTGCATGCGTGTTTTCTCGTGCTACTACAGTTTCCTCCCACAGACCAAAAACATGCATGTTGGACTGACTGGTAGCTGTCTGTAGATGTGAGTCAGAGAGTGAACGATTGTCTCGTTTGTCTCTATGTGTCCCTGTGACGGAGTGGAGACCAGGGCGTCCCCCCACCTCTCGCACAGTGATAGCTAGAGATAGGCACCAGTGACCCCTGTGACCCAGAAATGAAGAATCTGGGAAAGCTAATGAATGGTTGTTTTGAGCAGAAATGCTCTTATTTGAGGGTCAAGCTAAATGCTATTCAGAGGAGGCTCAGACCAGAATTAATTTATGCTATTTAAATCAACCCAAATGTTTTTATAGCAGTTTAAAGAATTGCTTCATTGAAAACATTCACTGCATTACATTATTCATTTGAAAGTATGCATTTTTTTTAACAGTGAAACCCATTCATGCTTTGGACCCGGTGTGAGGTGTCTAATTCAATGTGCAGTGCAAGATGAAAATGAACAGTGTTACAATCTTACGGTACTTGCATAACTATTTGACAAAAGTTAATGCAGCGTAAAAATCTTTAACATGTTGGAATCTCAATTAAATGTTTGATGCTGGTGTTGTTTTACGTGGCATAAATTTTCTCATAAAGTGACCTTTATCCAAGCAGTGAGTAGCTTGACCCCTTCAGAAGAAGAAAAAAAACTATTCCAGTTCCAGATTCACTAAGCTAATATTTCTTTGACTCTTGAACTCTCTTTTAATACTTGATGCACGTAATTTCAGTAACACTGACGTTGGACCTTCCAGTAGATAGCATGACTCGAAGAAGTTCTTGATGAGGTTATATTTCTTTAGGAGCAATTATGTCTGTTTACTTACAACACAAGATCTCTGAATTAACTTCAAGGACTCATCTGGTTTGGAGAAACACAGTTAAAGCTGTAGAATAATCTATTATTTAATTTTGTTTATCATTGTTAGTTGACACATTTGAATGACACATTTAAATATAAATACTATAAATAATTAATTTAATTGACTCAAAGCTTTTCTCCATCCATCCATCCATCCATCCACCACTTGGGCCAGCTCCTCCAGGGGAATCACAAGGTGTTTCCAGGCCAGCTGAGAAACATAGTCCCTCCAGAGTGTCCTGGGTCTTCCTCTGGGTCTCCTCTCAGTGGGACGTGTCTGGAACACCTCACCAGGGAGGTGTCCAGGAGGCATCCTAATCAGATGCCCGAGCCACCTCAACTGGTTCCTCTCAACGTTGAGAAGCAATGGCTCTAGTCTGAGTCCCTCCTGGATGACCGAGCTTCTCACCCTATATCTAAAGGCTCTCACAGACTCGTGCAGTCCTCAGTCTGCGTGGAAACTGTGCCACTGTCCGCAGAGGGTTGATACTTCATACTCGAGCGTCCACCCTGAGCAGCTGCAGAGCAGCTCCACAGACAAGGGGTGTTTACTTTTGGGACAAGTTGAGTTCACCAATTTCTGTATTGAACCTTTTTTGAGTTCACCAATTGGTCATTTGTTGACACGCCTACTGGCTTGATTGACAGGTTGCAATTTTAAAAAAGTGAGAGCTGGCAGCAAGCTGCAGTGGTGTTCTGTGTTTATCTATCCATCTATCCATTATCTTTTACCCACTACTTCCTTTTTAGGTCATGGGGTTTCGCCAGTGCCCTTGTTCGGCAATCACTGTGCAAAGGGCGGGATACACCCTGGGCAGGTCACAAGTCCATCACAGGGCCACACAGAGGCAAACGAGACAAACAACCATTCACTCTCTCACTCACACCTAGGGACAATTTAGAGTTACAATCAGCCTAACATGCATGTTTTTGGTCTGTGGGAGGAAACCGGAGTACCTGGAGAAAACCCACGTATGCACGAAGAGAACATGGAAACGCCACCCAGAGAGGCCCCCAGACCGGGATTTGAACCGGGGACTTGCTCGCTGAGAGGCAACAGCTCTACCAGTTGCGCCACCGTGCTGCCCCAAGTCAGTTTCTATTGAATTACAAAAAAACAAACAAAAAAAAAAAAAAAAAAAAAAAAAAAAAAAAAAAACACATTAATTATTTAGTAAAATCATAAAAGGTTCAATGCAGTAACAACTGGACTTTATTTGTAACAAAAGACGTTTCGCAACAAATGTTGCGACAAATGTAACAATTAAAGTCCAGTTGTTACTGTATTGAACCTTTTTTGATTTTATCATGTCCTGGATGACAGAATCTTCACCAGCATATTAATTATTTAGGCTAGGACCTAAATTTTCAAGACAGTTCTCAAACTGTGAGGTAAGCCCCCCTGGGGCATGCCCATTCTAGAATACTGCCCATACTAGAAAATTGCCCATACTACATTACCCATACTAGAATACTGCAATACTGCCCATACTAGAACACTACCCCATATTAGAATACTGCCCATACTAGAATATTGCTTATACTGTACTACAATAGTGTCCATACTACAGTACTACTAGAATAATGTCCATATTAGAATACTGTCCATATTAGAATACTGACCATAATGGAATAATGTTCATATTAGAAATGAATACTGCCCATAATGGAATAATGTTCATATTAGAATACTGCCCATACTCGAATATTGCTTATACTGTACTACAATAGTGTCCATACTACAGTACTACTAGAATAATGTCCATATTATAATACTGCCCATACTACAATATTGCTTATACTACAATAGTGTCCATACTACAGTACTACTAGAATATTGTCCAGATTAGAATACTGCCCATACTAGAATATTGCTTATACTATAATACTGGCCATACTACAATACTACCTACTAGAATACTGCCCATATTAGAATAATGCCCATATTAGAATACAGTACTGCCCATATTAGAATACTGCCATACTATAATATTGCTTATACTACAATAGTGTCCATACTACAGTACTACTAGAATACTGTCCATATAAGAATACTGCCCATATTAGAATAATGCCCATATTAGAATAATGCCCATATTAGAATTCATTCAACCTTTATTTAGGCAGGTTAATCCCATTGAGCCTCGAGGACTCATTTACAAGAGAGACCTGGAAGAATACTGCCCATACTGGAATACTGTCCATACTAGTATGCTGCCTTACTATAATATTGCCTTTAATAGAACACTGCCCATATTATAATATTGCTCATAGTTGAATATTGCCCATATTATATTATTGCCCGTACTAGATTATTGCCCATACTAGAATATTGCCCATACTAGAATATTGCCCATACTAGTATATTGTCCATACTAGAATACTGCCCATAACAGAATACTTGATGCATTGTTACCATTTTTGTCTGGGGCTCATTGCCTTTTTGCAAAAAGGGACCAGTCACATGATCTGTTAACTTCTGGAGTACAGTATGTATTGGGGATGACTCTCAACTACTACTACTACCATATGGTAGCTCAGTGTCTATAAAACTGACTTGAGTAATAGCCATTCTTTTGCTTATTAAGACCAATTAGCTGTAGCAGCCATTTTGAGTTGGATTTACTCCAAAAGTCTATCAGCTGTAGATGTACAACAATTAAAATGAATCTACAGATTAATGAGCTTCTTTGCTAACAAACAGACTGGGTTTGACTTGAAGAGTTGATGTTATGTTGGTGATACCTCAGCTATACACCAAAATTCAGCTCAATATTAGTAAAGTTGACCGAGTGCAGCAATTTTCATGTTGGCTAAAGTCAGTTAGCTATGGCAACCATCTCGGGTTGACTCCAAAAGTTGACCAGTTGTAGATGCATATTTGTCCAAAAGCCTGAATGAGCAATTGAACAGTTTTCCGTGACCCACCTGGTTGAAGTTCCTGCTGACTGACATGTTCAAGGCCAACAGAGTCTCAAGGTGACTCCATTGTTTCAGCTCAAAGTCTATCAAACATCTCCATATTACCCTGTTTTTTTTTTTCTCCTGACAAAGTCATGAAACCTGTCAAGACAGTATGAGGCCTTGCCAAAAGTCTGGCCTAAAACATTTGTGTGAATTGTGTCTTGAAGGTAGAAACTCTTTGACGTCAAGCTTGAAGACATCAAAGCAGCTCTGAACCCTAAGAGAAATGTTTGTACATTCTTTCATCATTACTCTGAAATACAGAACTCACTCTCTTTTTAAAGATAAATCATTTGAAATTATTTATTGCTTCAGGCTCACATATTAAACACCTGAACAAAAGGACAAAACAAATGACTGTTTATTTTAAAGGGACAGTGCAAGTAAACTTTAATCTCAAAGGAGTTCAAATGTGCTGCCAGACTGAGCTTCCACCAAATTCTTTCTTTAGTCCATGACAGGTAAAGACAAAATACAGAAAAGGACAAGTTCAAATCAGAATCATAAAAGACATGTATATAAACTGAATTTAAACAAAACTGCTTGCACACCCACTTACACAGCAGTTTTTAAACATGGAAAGTTAAAACCTAGCTAGCTTGTTTGCTAACTCAGAGCTAGCAGTCTACATAAATTACATTTCTATATATTAAACAAAAATATATTTTTATGTATCTGTGAAAATATAAAAATGTATACCATAAATTGTTGTTGTTTTACATCTTTTTGAACAACCTCAGTGTGAAGAAATATTTGATTTCTGACCCAACTAATGAGCTAATAGCTAGTCTGAGAGGGGCTGCAAACAAGATTTTGCTTTTTTTAATAAATCAAATACAGTACCACTTTTTTTTGTTTGTTTTTGTAGTTTTTACTTTTGAGTGTTCACTCTGCTGCTTTACATGTTTATTTTGGTAGTAAAACTATAATATTCCTGGTGAAAGTATCCAAGGCTGGATGAGCAGTGCTAGTTAGCTGTAATTGATGCCATGCGTGCTTACAAACTACCATTAAAAAAATATGTAAATAACTTTAGACTGCAAACCTGACAGAGGTCTAAATATTTTTTTTAAATAGTGTCTGCATTATGTGCTATGAATTGTTTTTAAACTGGAGCTGTTTTAGGATAGCAGAAATCCACTTAAATATTCCCAGATTAGCCGTTAGCTCATCAGTCCAAGCAAACTTCAACTTTACTTTTTCAAACTGAAGCCTTTCAAAAATATATCCACCAAACTGTTCAAAGTCTTTCCACATAACTCCACTTCAAACGGCCTTTAAACAGTTTGCAGCATAAGCCTACAGTGTTTAAAATCAAAGTTTGACCCAGAAAGATTGCTTTGAGACAGAAAAAAAAAAATCTAAATATTATTGAAGCCAAAAAAGCAAGCTCCCCATTGGCTGCAGCATAAGTCTATGTAAACAAATGGGACAAGTGACTCAGTAAAAATATATACCCCATATATTTTATTACTCATTACTTTTGGCACAAGCCGACTCCTGTTGATTCACAAAGTTCTTACCTTGCTGCTGTATGTTCAAATACTTGTTTTTCTAAAACACTTAGTCGTACTTGGCTCCAACCAAAGAAAATGGCAGTGCCTTATAGGCCTGTCACGATAATACATTTTGCTGGGCGACTAATTGTCTCAGAAATTATTACGATAAACGATAATGTTTGAAATTTGACAATACCTGTAATTTGTAATTACTGTATTGTCAAATTTACGAAGAAATGTTGTTTTCTTTTTTTACCACCAGATGGCAGTATAAGACTGTCTGAACTGAAGGATGGACAGTGAGGGAAGCCCCTTGACGTGATATGGGCTGTCTCGTTTCTTTTTTCGGTTCTCAAAATGGCGGACCCTCGATGTGGTTTTAGCTCTTCACCAGAGCAGTTTTCACACAAAGCTTTTAATTAAAAAAATCAGCAAACAAGTTCTCAGCTTCTTTTTGCAGAGAAAAACAACTTTTTACACAAAGGCACAGGTTTCAACCGTGAATTTTGGAGCTTCAACAAGACAGAGATTTTTCTCCCCCGAGGTCGGCCTGTTAGCTTAGCTCGTAGCTTAGCTTCCCAGCTTAGCTGCTTTTAACGATCCAAAAACGCGACTGTGAATGGTTAAAACAGATTTTAGAGAAAAGAGAAAGGGAAGGGTCAGTGAAAAGTGCAGGAGTTAAACTTTTGTCGTTCTGTGTCTTCAGAGAAAGAGAGACACGAAGAAACAATAAAGCCGATAAATTAAATGAGGTCGATGATTCTCATTTATCATGCGATTCATTGATTTGTTTATTGCGAATAGCGCCTATAACTTGAACATTACGATGATTGAGCCTACAAACCTTTGTCTTTTGAACAGTAAATAAATGTTTGGTCTATCTGTATACATCTATGATCATAACTATTTGTGGCACCTCAAGCAACAACCATGGATTCTTTAGTACCTGGACACATCGCAGCATTTTATGACCAGGTTATCTTTTTAGTCTAAATACTGAAACAAATAAAGCTACTGTGGACAAAAAGGCTTTGAAATAATTTCTGCAGCAGAGTCAAAACTAGGCTAATACTGTGTGGGATGTTTGACGTCACCACAGAAACCCTATGTGCATCCACTCACATCTGTTTAGCATGAAACATACTATGAAAATGACACGGGGAGGATATTTATGTCTTTTATTTATGCATTTAACAGCTCTTGAACATACTCTGCATAAACATACAAGCAGCAACTTTAAATATATTAAATAGCTGGCCCACCCACTGATTTTACATAGCTTTAGTTAGGAACATATTGCACAAATGAGTGGTGCATTACTCAAAAAACAGACCTGCTTCCACAATGCCCTGCAGCCCTTATTTATGCATCAGTAAATATTGAATGAACACACGGAGGGCGATGCTTGGACAGCCCCTGGTGGAGATTATGATAAAGTGAACATTTGAAGTCAGATTATTTAAATGTGATGGGTATAAGTATCCTGACCTGCACTGCCTCCAACAGTTCGGTGTCTAAAGTGGATCAAAATGACAAAGAATCCAGTTGTGTGGCACAATTTGAGGAACATTTGTAGTTTTCTGGAAAAAGAATAGCTTATTCAAAGTTGGAAGTCTAGAGTTTATTTTAGAAATTGTGCTTTCCAACACAAAAGCACTTGAGTTTTTTTTTTTTTGTGTCAGACACTGTACTTACAAGTGTTTTGAATTGTTTGGCTCCAGAAAGCAACACTTCAGTAAGTCAGATTGCCTGCAGTCGCACTTCCACTTCTCTTTGAGATGTTTTACTTTCTATTCGGGTTTTAACTCGCATCAGGTTTGGCCTCTCCTTAACCCCAATATGAAAACACAACCTCTGTTTTCTTCTCCGCAATTGAGGACGAGGTGCGTTCAAAAACATCATGAATGTTGGATGTTTTGCTTTTGTATTCTTCATGGAGAGCAGATCAAAAAAAAAAAAAAAAAAAGTCCTGTGGAGTACAACGTGATGCATGGTTTTTCATACCAATCTCCGAAATTCACAGTGAGTTCAGCCAGAGCATGAGAGATCATAATTTCACTTTGGTGTGGCTACAGATGTAAATAGATCTAATCTTAGCAGGAGGATTAAGATGAGAGGATAGCATTTGATCTTCAAAGAGTTTAAAGGAAAAAGTGTGATTTGGCTCCAAAGGAAGGAAAAAAATTGACACGGGGCTAAACTTCTATTCATTTCCATTACAAAGACGAAAACGCTCGCTTCTCGTTCTCGGCCACCGTTACCTCCATATCGCATCGCTCGTCATCATCACC
Source organism: Hypsolebias longignatus (assembly GCA_031762435.1). Classification (NCBI taxonomy): domain Eukaryota; kingdom Metazoa; phylum Chordata; class Actinopteri; order Cyprinodontiformes; family Rivulidae; genus Hypsolebias; species Hypsolebias longignatus. The sequence goes on along the minus strand of JARVGV010000111.1, from coordinate 16,772,359 downwards.
TGTGTCAGTCTGTCAGTGTGAAGAAATCCTTACAGATCTCCTCTGTCAACTCCAGCTTCTTTAAACTGCTACAGGAGAGATGTAAAAAAATAAAAAGGAAGAAAGAGACGATTCTTCATCAAATGGCATGTAAAAGCCTTAGCTTTCACATTTCCCTCAGCTGTCAAATTTCGACAGGTGGCAGGATGTTTTTTGAAGTGGATTTTTAGAAAGTAAAATAAAAAGCAGCGAGATGCTGTTTATCTAAGAGACACTGGGGAGCAGATACAGGAAAAATAATCCTTGATATTACAGCAAATAAATATTTCCACCGAACTATCTATTTAAAACAATCCAGAACAGAAGATTGTTAAGATTAGAAAAATAACCAGGGATCGATGTGGTAATCAGCAAGTTGTAATTTTTTTTTAGCTAAGATGTCAAAAATATTAAAAAGACCTCGTAGGACGCAAATATTTCAAGGCACTTACTTCAGGTGTGTTAATGTGTTCTTAAATGAACAATTTGTAAGCAAATTTTAAGACCTGCTGCATTTGTTTAGCTTCAAAAACAGCCGAAGTGTCTGAAAATATGTCAACACCTATCCATAAAAGAGCCAACAAGGATCAAGAAGTCCAGTGTTTTCCCTACCACTATACAAGTAGGGCACCCCACCCTGTCATAAAAACAAAGCGCCCTGCCTTTCGCTCCCAACCCCGTCGACAACTGTCTGTATTGCTGTAGCGCGGGGAGCAACACAAATGTGCTAGCAAAAATGCTACTAACATGCCGCTACGCTCTGCATACCCCTCTCATCGATAAAAACGTTGGTTACGTATTGTAACCCCAGATTCTATGAATATGAGCGTAGCCCTTTAGAGCTTCGCTTATTGGATA
>JARVGV010000111.1:16414240-16426468 GCA_031762435.1 Hypsolebias longignatus | reverse complement strand
TTTTGAATTTAAGTGCATCAAAACCATAATCAGGTGTAGATGTACATGCAGTGATGACTGTGTATTTCATTGAAATTTGTTCAGATTTACAAGATGTTTTGTTAATGATCGATGATAATGATGATGTTAATGATCATTAATAGCCACTTAACAAACGTATTAATTAATTATCATTAGTTTTTTATGTCAGGCAATAAAAAGCAGAATGACCTTTAAGAATAGTAAAAAAAAAAAAATCTTAACAGAATCACACAGATGGCTTTAGAGAAGCTTAAAAAGAAACAAAGATACTTCCAGAAGCCCAAATACTACACTGATATTGAATGTTGTTGTAATCAAACAACTTTACATTAATGTCAGTGTCTAAAATAATAAATGTGCTGTTTCCGTCCAGCTCCATTTTCATGCAGCCTTTTACACATGACTGTGATGTTTAGGAAAGGAAATTAAAAGAAGCCTGGACTGAGAATACATAAACAAAACAGCTTTCACAAGAAAAGAATTCACACTGCGTGAAGAATCCAGCTGGAGAAAAACGTCCTTAATTTTCATGACAGGGGTCAGTGGGGAAGAGGTTTCACACAAACCTTTCTGCCCTAAACCATTCTGTGCTTATTTTGCATATCCTTGTCCTCTTCTTCTTTCCGCTTGTAAAACTAGGACAACAAAGACAGGTTTTGTTCTCCAGCAAATATCACCTAGGATGGAGGAGCTATGAGACCAGGTCCCTGTAAGTGGCTATACTTTATAGGCTCCTGCAAGCTATCAGAGTAATGTATTTTTATTACAGTTTTCCCAAGTATGATTTTTTTTATTTCTGCTGTTTTCAGACCTGACGTGTCAAGAATTTACCATAAAATGCTGTTTATGGGGTATGACTCCAGCTGCAGGCACCACACACATATTTTACTCTTGAAGGCCACGTTTTATTAAGCTTTAGATTATTATACTTTGTATGTGGATAGTCCATTACACTGGGACTAGGCAAACATATTTTAAGAATGAATAGTCCAAGCACTTCAATATAAGTAAAGATATACTGTACATGCCGCTGTACACATCGCACCGCCGTATAAGTTGCATCCGTCCAAAAATATCTAATAAAGTAAACTACAAATAAGTCACTTTTTAATTTATTTATTTATATTTATATATTTATTTATAAAACACATTCATTTAAAAAAAAAAAAAAACAAAACAATTCCATAAACTATAATAATACAAAATATAAAAATGAAAAGTAGCAGAAAGAAGAAAAAATCTTATATCTGCCCCTTTTTTCAATTAGTTCAAACAATAATAATCATCAAGTAACAGAACAAAATGAATAACTCTTTTTAATTTTTCTAACTCTAATGCACACACAATAAACTACTTCATTTTTTTTTTTTTTTAACAATTCAGTTTTGATCATTTTTCTAAATGTACACATTGACTTGGCATTTTTAACTTCATTCTCCAAACCATTCCATAATCCAATTCCCTGGATTGAGGTAGACCGTCCCTTCAAACTAGTTCTGAATTTTGGTTTTACAAATATCTCTGTCCCCTTAAGATTATAACAACTTTGTCTTTTAACTAAATGTATTTGGATATTTAAAGGTAATGTGTTATTCTGAGCCCTATACATAACTGATAAAATCATGGAACTTCAATAACTTCAGTTGATAAAATAATGTGCTTGATGGGTGACAGAATCATTTTCTGGTGATAATTGTTACAGCTCTTTTCTGTAAAACAAAAATAAGATTTGTAATTGTTTTACATTTTTTCCCCCAAACATCAGTACAATAAAAACTTTGAACTACAAAACTTTGCCGTATAAGTCACATCTATTATGAGTCACTGCTGACCAGAAATGTGGGCCAACGTTGTGCCAAAAAACAATTGCCTGCCAAATGGCAGCCGCAGGAGCATGCACAGGAGGACTTTAACAATAATGTAACAAGATTAATACTTAAAAGAAAAAAAAAACAATTATTTGTTAGTTCAAAGTTATGGTAAAGGTGTGTCTCAGTTGAACTTTTCCTTAATAAACGCACTTTAATGGTCAAATCAGCTGCATTTCTCCTGGACGGCGTGGCAAAATGCAGCTGATTTGACATTTGCTCCAGGAGTTCTGGACTGAGATGAAGGTGGCTATGTATGGCAAGCCAAGTGCCTCATTAATAGCCACTTTACCTACTAATGAGACACTTGGCTTGCCATATTGTCGAGGGCCCTCTTGTGGCTGAAAATGGTAGTGTTCAATATTTTCCATGTCAGACTGTCAGGGCTGTGTGGCGGACACAAATGTATATATTTCACGTCAGAATGTGCTCTTATTGTGAAAGGGACAGAATATAAAGGGAGCAGTTCGGCAGTTGTATTTCAGTTATATTTGAGTTGTTCTCCTGAGCGTGATGTAGGAAGAAGTTGAGAATACATCGAGACTCCAGGTATTGTTCGTCTCTTTCTGCCGACTCCCACAAATTCTTATTTTGCAGATGTGTACACTGAATTCACGCTTGCACAATTTGTCACGGAGAACATGGTGTTGGATCCAACAAGACACTTTAAAAAAATGATATAAAATCCATTTTTTACAGTTACTTGGCTCACAAGTTAATAATAGCACATCTGAGAACTGATTTTGTCCCATCAGTATGCCTGAAACTCTATATGGGATGTATTTTTTAGCAGCTCAATAACAGATGGAAGCATCTGCACTTTTTTCCTGACCTTGACATAATTTTATTTTTCAGTAACAAGTACAGGGTGTGAAGAAAAGTTGTAACCATGTCTCCATGGTCAAACCTGGAACACAACACACGTTTTAGTGGAGCAACGTAGTCTCCTGCCAGACAGTTTCATCAACTGAGTGCTCTGAACACTTCTCTTGATTTTACTACTTGTGCAGTCTGAAGTCAAGGCACAAACACTGTCACTGATTACGTTGGGCACTGATGCACAGCTCAATATCAAGTCAAACATTTTTGGGGGGGGGAAAGGAATTATGTACATTTGATAAAATTGAATTACATTAAGCTAAAGTGGAAGTGACCAAAGCAGATCCTCTGTTGTGTGTAAGCATTTATGTATCAGCCATGGGGCCAGCTGTGACTGAGTGGTTAGAGTAGTCGTCCTCCATTTCAAGAGTTGGGGGTTCGAATCCACCAGCAGTCACATGTCGAAGTGTCCCTAGGCAAAACACTGAACCCCTCATTGCCTCCGATGTGTGTCCCATTGGTGTATGACTGTGATAAAGCACAGATCAGTCTCTTTACAATGATTTGTTCAATTAGCTTTGTGGAGATATGAGCAATACTTTGGGATTAATAAAGTATTTTTGAATTGAATTAAATATAGTAGAGTGCTGTATGAAGTGGTGTCAAGAGCTTTGAGTATCTCAATAAGATAGAAAGGTGTTATATAAATACAGTCCATTACCATCAAGACGTTTTCTGTGTCACACATGAAATATAAAAACCTAGATCAAATGAGGTTGTGGGGCATTTTATTTGATGTGAGGATAAAGTGAAACATATAGAAACCATGGCTGTATTGGATTTATTTTTTAAATCCCTCATGAAAATTACTAATTAGTTATTTTTATTGTATTTATTTTATTTTAGTTTCATTTTTTATTTTATTTTATTTCGGATTCCCAGTTTTTTTTTTTTTTTTTTTAAACAACTGAACAAATGGTACAATAACCCCCACACACCCTTCCCGAGAGTTTGTATTTGTACAAAGTATCTTGTTACTGTACATTGAGCTGTTGTTCTGTTTTATGTTGTTTATAAAGTGCAAAAAAAAAAAACACAGTTTGGCATAATGTAATTCTGTTTTTTCAAATATGATTCTGGCCACTTCCGCTTTGGTCACTTTTGCTTTGGCTATTCCATTTTTTTCAAATGTTGTTCATTTACACCTCAGGGCCACGAGGTTTTAATAAACCTCAATGGAAACACACACATAATGCTCAAATCGAATGCGAGAGAGCAGCTGCAGCGTGCTGCTGCAGTCACACTTTGATTTTTAAACCGACACTTTGCGTCACTTCAGTGAGAGCGCACCGGCTGTAAGAACGATGGCAACTTGTCACAACAAACTTGAACATTTTCGGCTCGTCGTGGATTTTTCTTTTAACAGCCATCTTTATGTTGTTAACACTCGCATTACTTGTGATGTGTATTTCCTGTCATACTAGGAGAATAGTTGGGTTTGAGTGTTGTCTTTGCTCCAGCCTGAGAGGTGACTTATTAAGCCTGCATTAACAGTGACATTAAGCCAATTCATTTTTTCATGTAATGTCGGTGTCATGTGTCAGCACTCGCTTAATCACTTGGTGTAATTATAATCTTTGTTGTCACACTGGGACATTTAGCCGATCTCATTAATATTTTTGACAAATGTCAATGTGGCAGCAGCTCCGCAGACGACAGTCGTGTGACAATCTGCTAAATGTCACTGAAGGGAAAGCTCCTGGTGTGAAGTGGTTGATGTGAACAGGTTCTTGTGTGCAGAAAAACAGACAAATACAGATCATTTTGATTCGGTGAAGCCTGAGGAATTAAGAGAACATGTAACCATATTGGATTGTGGACTCAAGGCTGAGTGTCAAGATCTTTGTGTGTTATAAATCCATACGTTTAAGATTATTCATAATGACAAGAATCAGAAAGACCACTTCCACTCCATGGTCTGGGCTTGTTGCATCTTCCCAATTCTTGTTCTTCACAACCCAACCTCTTTTTATTTCTATGCAGAGACAACATGCATGGTAAACACAGTAAATTCCACATAGTCTAAATGCCAAAAGAAAATTGAAAGCAACATAATTATTGCAGAATTCTTTCATTTTGCAGTGAACCATTTACAGCAGACACAATGTGAGCCCAGCTCTCTGCCAGCTGGAGCAGCTTTAAACTCACATCAAGGGACTCCTTTGGGAGAAAATATCCTTTTCTAGCATTAAGAAATGTATTTTATGCTTCTTATACATATTTAGTGTTTCATCAAATCATCTTAAAGAATACACAAAGCAAGAACCGTGCAGTGGTTTCATCATTTGGTCAAACTCACTGACAATAAGTGATCACAGCCCTTCTGACTGTATGATATACATATTTATATAATAGTTGGATATAATATTTCTGATCTTAAATTTTGTTGATTTTTTTTTAAACTCTGATTCTGGTTCTGTACAAGCTATAGGTAAAATATTTAATCTTAAATTTACCTTCGTACTGAAGTTCCTGCACAAGAACGGCACTGTGAGCTTTAATTTTTCAACATCTTCATTTATGAAAATGTCATGAAAAGATTGGTCAACCAAAAAAAGTAACAGTTATTATAACAATTATATACATTTATTTAAAAAACAGCGTTTGGATTTTAGACGTGCAATAAATAAGAACTAATACATGTTTAAATTTCAGATACTGTATTTTTTTGGATTATAAAGCACATTAAGCTAAATGAAACAGTATAAGTCAAACGTTATTCAATTCATTCACAATAACCACATAAAAGTGGTTCGAGGTCAGTAAGCACAAACAGAATTAATACATGAGGTGCACCTGATTACAAGGCTCACTGTTGATTTTTGAGAACATTAAAGGATTTGAAGTGTGCCTTATAGTCCAAAAAATACAGTAAAAGGATTAAGTTAACGTTCAAGACCCCGTCCAATAAAATACTTTATTTTTGGTGCAAAAACCCAAGATTTGTACAAACTCAATCCAAAGTGAAGATTAAAAAAATAAGGTTTTGGTGTACAGTACCATGTTGAGCTTTGCAGAAACAGTGATGTTGAAGTTCACAAGCCTATGTGCTTGTTGTATTTTATGCAATAAATCTAAATGATTTCCATTTATTTATTCTTCCCCACATCTGGTGAGAATGTCCCAGAGCTTTTACAAACTAAACAATGTCTCAGTTTGTAAAACTCTACTGACATTTAACTATAGAAAAAAGTTCACGTCTGAGAGAATACTGGAAAATAAAAAAGAAGCTGCGGTTGTTCTGGCAGATTTCCAAGATGCACTCAGATTCTTATTTATATATATTCTTCTGTTATTAGTGTGAATATTATCACCATTCCCATCACTGGCAAGTCATGTTTTACTTCATTATATAGTATTTTTTTGCATTTTTAAAATGCATGCATCATGTATGAGCAAAAATCAACATTGTTTTTCTATCCCGCTGAGTTTGTAGAATAAATTGCTTTAAATTGAAGGTGCAACAGTGTTGCAGTTTTAGGTATTGTCTACACTACTCTGGATAATATTTGTTTATTTATTTATGTTTTGGTCATTTCTTTTTCCAAATGATAGTAACAAAAACTGAAATATGCACAATCTGGTGAGAATGACCCATTAAAAAACTAAATACAGACAATAAAGTTTTTAACTTGATTAAAGGGTTTTTCCAAATTATTTTTATACTGTTTATAATCCCTCTCACTCAGTCATTAACTATTTCAGCACATGTTCAAAGCTTGATGGTGATAGGGTCAGGATAAAGCAAGAAATGCAGAAAAAACATTTAAAATGGCTCCATTGTTGTTTAAGCTTCCAAAGCACAAATATACTGTAATAGCAAAATGAGCTTTTACGTTGTTTCTGATCAACTTTGTATTTAAAACTTACAGAGAAGCATCAAAAACAGAGTCAAACTTTGTTCATCTCCCATGTGGAATGCAACCTTTGTTTGCCCATCTTAACTCAGTTTGCATGTGAACAGGAGGTACACCAAGCAGCCAATTTTCATACAGGATTCTTTCACCTAACCATTAATTAGACTGTTGTTTCAGCACAGTTTCAGTATTTATCCAGAGTACAACATCTTCTCCATTAGTAATAGTATATATTTTAAGTGCAGCAGCAAATGTTTGGTGTTTAATGCATGTCGTTCGTTATTTGACAATAATTGTTGGATTAAAAGGTGCTGGCATTTCACTGTGTGTAACCCTGCATGCCAAAGCAAACACGATTTGGCCTGGAAGGGAAAAAAAAAAAGAGTCCTGACAGGGTTAATAAATGTCACACAGTAGTGACAAACGATGTGATGAAAGCTCTCCAACTCTGCAGAGTTCAGACACTAAACTGGATTCAGTCCAGATAAAATGCACACAAATGAAAAAGGCTTTACACAGCCATAAGATGCTGTTAGTCTGATTCACTTTCTCTGCATTTAGCACCAGCTTGATTCTTTATATTAAACATTTATGATTATTTAATTTTCTGATATTCTATCTATCTATCTATCTATCTATCTATCTATCTATCTATCTATCTATCTATCTATCTATCTATCTATCTATCTATCGATGTTTATATTTTTCAGATTTTTAAAAAAATAAATACCCTTTTTAAGTCATTTACATCAGACCGTTTCAGGTTTATTATTTTTTTAAGAGAGAATGTTGTTTAGACCAAAACTCCAGAAAGAGATCTTGACCTTGATTTTATAGAACAGAAAATACAAAAGTTTTAAGTTCACATTAAAATGCAGAATGGTCTAAACAGAAGTTTATTGACAAGAGGACACAAAGCACAAATATCTTCCCAAACCATGAAGTCACGGTAAACTCGATGACAATTTGTTGTTTAACCAAAGTACATTTCAGCAAAATGGATGACCGGAACAAAAACCTGGGTTTAGTACGGTGACATTTAAACTCCTTCCTCCTATGAAAGTTAAACGTGTTTTCTGAGGCCACTTTGTCTTTCAGTGTCAGGCAGTAATTAGATTTGTATAGAAAACTGTACAGAAAGTGTTCAAAGCTCTGAAACAAATAGATCATGTTGTGACAACACAGCACAAGAACCGCTTCATCTTTAAAATTAGGATTTTCTCTTTTACATTTGTAGTTTGTCCTACCATTATAAATTCTCAGATGTTCTCTGACACAAATGAAGCCATGAACTAAGCGGTTGGAGATGTAACAATTGCACATATGACTGAGTACAAACATTATTTTTGTTAAGGCCTCATGATGTTTGACCATTCACTGCATGTGTGTGCGATGTGATCAGATGACAATGGGGATATGTTCTGAAACAAAGCTGCACCCACACTAATCCAGGAGACAGTGAGCAATAAAACATCACCTTCCAAATTCAGAGGACTTCTCCTACAGCAGCTCCATAAACCAGATTAATTGTGGACATCCTTTCACCTTTACTGGCACGTTCCTATGAAACACCCTTCCTCACACAACAACCTGTGTCACTGGTTATTTTTATCGTCATACTTTTTGCTGACCTCATACATAAAATGGACACAGATGTGGATTGATGCACATGCTGCACATTAATGCATGCTTTTGGATTTTGCCTGCAAGATGTTAAAAATTCAGAACAAAAAAAACTTTAGGTCATAAAGTCAAAAACATGTCTTTAGTTGGAATTAATACTTGTATCACTGACATCGCTTCTGGCTTTTCAAACATTTACTTTAAGGTGTTTCTAAAGAAACATCATAGTGACAAATGATTGTGTTTTCCAGATAAAACTGCCACGCCACATTTTCCATCTCAGTAAAGAAAAAGCACCATGATTATGTTCAGTTCACACTAATAAATAAATGGGAAAAACACAAATTAAAATTATGGATTCTTCAAACTGTTTTTTTTTTTAGCTATTTTTTTTTCTAAAACAATTATAAAACCTAAATGAGCTGTGCTTTATGGTAAATGGACTGTACTTATATAGCACTTTTCCATCTAATCAAGATACTCAAAGCTCTTTACAACACAATCTATGCCCTCATTTACCCATTAATACAGCACTCTACTAGATCTCTACAAATAATAATCAGAGCTTTATCACATTCATGCACCAATGAGACACACATCAGAGGCAACGAGGGGTTCAGTGTCTTGCCCAGGGGCACTTGGGCATGTGACTGCTGGTGAAATCGAACCTCCAACTCTTGCAATGGAGGTTAACTGCGTCACTCATCCACAGCCACCCCTTTTTATGACAATGGTTTTGAAATATACACTTTGATAACAATTTAGTCATATAGGTCCAAAATGACCTACAACAACATTTTGATTATGTTTCTGTCTAAAATGTTTGTGACTATTAGACATGTAGAAGACATTAGAGACTCCTCTTTTCTCAGAAATGTTCAATTCTTCTAGAAAAAATTTCCTTGTCATGACAAAAGCACCTTTGTCTTTTTTCCCCCGCCACTCTGGCGTGGTTCTGACTCTCACGTGATTTTAAATAAACTCAGTGGACTGTACAGATTTGCTGCAACAGGCATGGAAAAGCTTGATAACCAGTGTTGAAGAGTAAAAATGGCCCGTCAAGTTCTCATTACAGCTGGCAGGGTCATGAAGAGTATCAGCAGCATACAATATAGTTGAATGTCTGGTTTTCTTGACTCAACATAACATCTCACATCTTCTAAAAAATAATCACGTCTCGAGCAAACTGCTAAGATTTCTGTAGTTGATGATTCAGCCGCTGAACCACAAGCGCTTGAAAATCACAAGCTCCGAATGCAGAGATTTATTTCTCCCGTCATTCAATTAGAGAGCAGAAATGGCTTGAATGCAATTATTGCTGATTTACAGATGTGTTCTTATTAGGCAGCAGTTTAGGGAAGTTGCACTAAAACTGCTCAGTTAGATAAATTGAATTGTTATTCAGTTGACTGTGTAGTTAGCTAATCAATTAAATGGTATTTTTGAAAATGCAACCATGCTCTGCAGAAAAATGCCCACGAAAGAACCAGAGGACACAGCTTGAGGCATGAGAGATGAAGCGCAGAGAATATCTCACAGTTTATGCTCATATTACAGAGAAAAACATGCATTTTTAGGATATTTTCTACTGTAGTAAACAGTAAACATTTATTTTTGAACGTTTCTAACATGATGAAGCTTATCACAACAGTTCCAGCATCTTTTACATTAAATAGACATTCAGTTCACAGTGTATGTCTTTAAAATGTGTTTTCCGGAGAGGAATGTTAAATGTTTCATTTCCCACGACAAACTAATTTTCACACAACTGCCTTGCACAAAAATTTGATAAATTCGTCAAGTTGCTTGCACACACATAAGCAGATTATACAACAAAAACCTTTACAACTAGAGCTTTTGAAGAACAATGACTGTGCCAATGTCATATAAACTTTTGTTTCCATTACACCAGCCAAGAATGACCACAAAGTACCACCAGTAGTTGTTGTTTTGACTCCTTACCTTAGTGAGAGGGTATGCCAGAGTTGGCTGGGGACCATGGGTGTTGGGGCAAGTCCAGAGCGTAGCTGGTCAAACCTTCAGTCATGTGCAGCAGTAGGAGCAGCAGTGTTGAGCGACGACTGAATGCATGGCCGTGGGTAAGACTCTGGTGCGAGCTGCGCACTCAGGTGCTCCGTCACGCAGCCAGAGGCTCTGCTCATGAGTCAGCAGCAGCCTGACAGCTGTGCTCAGGGAGATCCAAGAGGCGACAGATAGAGGTGGACTCGTGGCTCTGCCGGGCTCTGATTTTCCCAGCCTCTCTCATCTCTCTCTCTCTTGGTCTTCAGCTCCCACTCCCGCCTCAGTTCTTTCGTTGCTGCTCAGCTCTCCCTCTCCACTCAAATCTTCTTTTAAGCACATGCATTTTCCACACTGCTTCTCCTCCCTCTCTCTAACACACACATGTGCACACACACATATGCAGCTGAAGCTTTGAGGAACTTTGAGGAACAAGTGAAAGCAAAGTATTGTTTATCTTTGAATACATCCCCTATTTACCCTTGTAAATAAAATAAAAAAAGTATATTAGGTCTATATTTTCCCACAAAGCTTTCTTAAAGACATTATGTTTGTGTATTCTGTTGCATCTATGTAAATATGCATCACAAAGTGTGATAATATGATGCAAAGCTTTCTACGGATTTGGGGGATTTCCATCAATCCTGTTCCCTGCAGTCAGTTTTTATCTCACCTGTCCATCCTGAGACTGAGCCACCTGTTCAGACTTGGACACAATACGGTGATGATTCTCTGAATCATCAGTAAACACAAACAGCGCTGCCAGAAACACACCTGGTTAGCAGACAAGCAGCGCTCCTGTATCTGACACCTGCAGCTCATGTGAATGAACAGATAAGAGATTAAATTCAGTTTTTGTCCACTCAAGCTGCTGCCTTTCACACGAAGAAAGTCACATTCAGTGACCGATGAGACAACAGGTTTTTCTGTGACAAATGAACACGTAAATGTCTATATCATATTCTATGTGTAGTTTATTGTATTAGTTAGAAAAATTAGAAAATTATTCATTTCATTCTGTTACTATATTCATTGTGTAGTATATTGTATTAGTTAGAAAAATTAGAAAATTATCATTTTATTCTGTTACTATATTCTTTTTGTTCTGTTGCTATGGAATTATTGCCGTTTGAACAAATTGTTTGGAAAAAGGGGCAGATAAAATAAGATTTTTTTCTTCTTTCTGCTACCTTTCATTTTTTTTATACTCTGTACGTTATATTGTTCATGGGATTGTTTTTGTATTGTATTATTTTTTTTTAAATGAACAAATAAACTAAACTAAACATATAAAATGATGCAAAAAGATTTGATACAGTAGGAAAGTAAAATTATGGCTAAATGTTCTATTTGTTTACATTGTTGTTAAGAGTGAAACGTTCACATGGGTATATTGAACCATTTCGGTACAGCATGTTTGGTCCTCCTGCTTACCGTTTCGGTTATTTTTTTCACATTAAATTATATTAACAAGAGATTGTGCACTGCAAAACTAAAGTTCCTAGGCGTGTTTCAGCACGGCACTATCTTGCAACATGCGTAGCATTAGCAGCCTAGCATCTTTTTTTGTCTGTCCAACAGATCTCACTTGTAAATGAGTCTTTGAGGCTCAATGTGATTTATCTCTTTAAATAAAGGTTGAATGAATGAATCTTGTTGCAGTCTCATGTTTGGGAACATTATGGCTTTCTTATTAAAAGACAAGTGGACAAATCCAAAGCTGTGTGTGGACATTGTTTCATGGAGACTGGATTTGCAGCAGGCAAGACGACTAACTTGTTAACCGACTTGAAACAACACCATCTGAACGTGAACCTCTCTTCTAAAAGCAAGAAAAGCAGCTTGTTGCAAAGACGGATAGCAGCAGCATTTAAACAACCTTTCTCAGGTAATTCAGATCGGTCCAGATCAATAACACAAGCTGTAGGAGTTTTTAAAGCTCTGGATCTACGTCTGAATGT
>JARVGV010000111.1:16310193-16321736 GCA_031762435.1 Hypsolebias longignatus | reverse complement strand
GACGTCACTGGGGGCGGAGCCGTAAACGCGAAACGCCGTAAACCAAGAACGCCGTAAACCAAGGACTACCTGTATATATAAAACTGTTAAAATTCATTAAAAAAAAAATCAACATTAAAAATTAAGTCCTACTGAGGGATGCTTCTTTCATGCCAGTATTTAAGACTAAAATCATCTTGTGCTAAAAAATAATCTATTTTTGGTCAAACGTTATGATACGAATGAAATTATACACAACATTGGAAGCTCTGTGCTCTGTTCCACTCAAGTTTTGGTTAAGGATGACTTATCAGCTACTACCACACCATATATTAGCTTAGTATCTGTAAAAGTGGCTGAATTATAGCCATTGTTGTTTGCTAAGGTTGATTTGCTGTAGTTGCTGCCTTGGATGTGGTTCACGCCAAAATATGTGGATGTAGAAGACGTACATCCAGTGATTACTTTATGCAAATTGCATTAAAATCTGTGTTTTATGAAATGTTCCACTAATGCTACAGACACACACAAACACACACACACACACAGATACATTGGCAAAAACATTATTGCCTTTGGTGGTGGGTGATTAAAAACAACTACCGGTAATAATGATTTGGGAGACGATATGTAAAGCTGTTGGTCTTGGGTTACCAGACAATAAAGTTGAAGGGGATGAAGGATATTTATACGCATCCTTTAGATTTAAGTCAAAGGTTTTATTTTCTCTTTTGAAGCTGTTAACAAACTGAATCAAGTTGCTAGTGTAGCAGAGAGAGGCGTGCATGAGGAAATCTCTAGAGGTTGAATCCAGGTATTGTGTTTGTAGCCTGGCGACAGCTGAGCGGATGCTCAAATGCAATGTTGACAATATCATATGGAGATTGAAAAGTAGACTAGTAATAAAACATGATGGATTTAAGGGTTATTGTTCAGTCACAAAGCCCTTTCATTGTATTTTAATTTGCTTTCTGTCATCATCCACAGGGACGATGCTGTCAAGAGTTAAGCTTATTTTAATAGTTTTCCACAAAAATTTAGTTAAATGCAATAGCTTGATACTTAAAGTGTAATCTTATTTCATATTTTCCAACATGATCTTAAGGGATTCATTTCCAAGTCTTGCATGAATCATGTTTTAGATTTCTGCCCAGCTGTTTGCCCTTTTATCACTTAAGGTGTGTGGAGAAAAAGTCAGCTTTCTATCGCATTATTGTGAGTTTCTGAGAAATCTGTGCTGGTTTTGTATTTATTTTAGTTACACACTCTCTGAGCTGTGGTCATGTGCACATATGATGCTGCACCCACGTCTGTGCCTTGGTGTTGGTGCAGCCACTTCCTGCAACGCAGATGTTCCACTCCCGAGCGGCTGCATTACCACAGAAGAATTTGAATCCTTATTTGGGTATTAAAAAAAAAAAAGACTAGGAAGAAAGACACTTCAAAAGATGAGAGCAGCTATGTTTGGTGCTGTGCAGTTTGATGACTTACAGGGAAATGAAGATGTTGATACAAGGCCAGCTTTTCACATGTTCTTAAAAGTATTGCATAGAGATGAGTCAGTAACTCTGCCTTGCTCTGTAGGGAAGAAAATGGTTTTATCTCTGTTCCCCATGATAGCTATGTTAATTAAATCTGCATTGTTTGACTACTAAAGGATGGCATTTGTTGTCAACATAGCTTTTTGGTTTTAAATATCATTCTCTATGTGATTTAACTGCCTGTACTTTAAGTCATGTAACCATAGAACTAAGCAGAGGCAAGTGTCAGATCCATATGTGTGTGTGTGTGTGTGTGTGTGGGGGGGGGGGTGTTTTGTGGAAGTGTGTACCTGTGAAAACGACTTGTCTCTCATGCATGTTACTTCCCTGCCTGTGTTTCAGAGTCAGAGAGGTTTTAGTGTCATTTCAGCTACGTACAAGTAGGCCTGTCGCAATAAACAATAAATCGATCATGATAAATTTAAATTATCAATCTCATTTTCATTTATCGGCTTTATAGTTTTTTTCGTCTCTCTCTCTTTCTACTGGACACTGGATGACAAAAGGCTCAACTCCGGTGCTCTTAACTGACCCCCTCCATTTATCTTTTATCTTTAAAATCTTTTTTAACTGTCCAAAAATTGTGCTTTTGGATCATTTAAAGCAGCTAAGCAGCGAAGCTAAGCTACGAGCTAAGCTAACAGGCTGACCTCGGGGGAAAAAAAACCTCCGTCTTTTCAAAGCTCCAAAATTCATGGTTGAAACCATTGCCTTCTTGTAAAAGGTTATTTTTCTCTGCAGAAAGAAGCTGAGAACTTGTTTACTGATTTTTTTAATTAAAAGCTTTGTGTGAAAAATGCTATGCTAAAGAGCTCAAACCACACAAAGTGTCCACCTTGTTGAGAACCGAAAAAAAGGAAGGACAGAGAGCCCATGTTATGTCAAGGTGCCTCTCCATCCCATTTTTCTTAAGAGACATGCTGCTTGCTCCTTCACTATTCATCCTTCGGTTCAAACAGTCTTATACTGCCATCCGGAGGTCAAAAAAGGTACTAGACACAAAATAAAATTAACCAACATTTCTTCTTAAATTTGACAATAATTACTAATATTGTCAAAATTCAAACAATATTTTCATTTATCGCAATAATTTCTGAGCCAATCGCCTAGCAAAATTTGTTATTGTGACAGGTCTATGTACAAGTGCATATTGAAATGAAACAGTGTTCCCCAGGATAACAGTGCAGCATAGAATATAACGTGTTAATGGTGTTAATGGCTGTATTGACAGTCTTCATGTTACCTATCTCTGACCTGGAGGCCCGATGTGTTACTAATGCGACTTCTCCTTTTAACTTGCTACAGCTGCCTAACTGACCTGCCTGTTTGCTCAATTCAGTTTCCTGTTTCCTAAGCTAACTTCCATAAGGTTGGGAAATGTTAATTTTGTACAATGGGCAAAACGGATTACATTAAAGTAGATTTGATTTTGGTTTAGCTTAATCAAAATAGAAAAATGAGTAAAATAATGCAGAGAAAATGTAGAAGAGAAATAAAAATGCTGCATGACCAAACAGTTCAGTGACTCTGGCTGGCTTGACTGCCTAAGATCTGCTGTTTGACATTTTTACTGCAGTTGCCATGGTTCCCTCGAGACCTGATCCCACTGAGGACCGATTCCTTTTTATTGTCAGTGAAACCACTCCAACATGCCATCCTTGTTCCCATGATGATCCAAGTGACAACAAATTCAAAACTGGTCATATCAGACAGGGTTATTTCTTGTTTGTTTCCTTTTGTCATGGACATCTGTACACTTGGCATGAAACCCTCTTTATCTTCCTCATATAAATGTCATAACAACATGTAAAAATAACTAAGTTACACTGGATTTGCTCTGCTTTCTACCACTGACAGGACCCGAGAGCCCCTTGCTCATTACTTAAATAAACATGTCAAAATAGTTGTTTCTGCTTCCGTCTAGACCTTTTCTAGTCGTGTAAAGCTGCCTGCTTTTATGTTACAACCATTTGCTGACTGCATGCACACAGGCCAAGCTCATGTGACTGACCATTCTATTCACAAAGGAATTCAGTTAAACATCAACAGAGTGAGAGTTCATTGCACCCTCCGAGTCAGCCAGGAGCATGAATAATCCCCTTAAAGCCGGCCATTGGCCGGACGGCACTCTACCTGCTGCACTCATAAGTCCTCAAACAAACTCTTTCATGCACACGTACCTTTTCTAAAACTCGTGCCAAAATTGGTTTACTAGAACAAACAAACAAACAGAGAACGTCACTCTAAAATATGTTTAGTCAGGTTACATAATTATGTTGTGACACTGAAAAGTCTGAGGCATTTATTTGTTCCTGCAGTATCGCTGTGCGCTGAAGAGACTAGTTTTAGTTTTGTCTTATAAATGGCTTTATTCAAACGATTTAATCTAGTTGTTTTAGAACATTTTTACTTTAGGGTTCATAAATAATAACAGTTACAATGATACTATGAAATGCTTAGCTGCACAGAGGATACTTTTTTATTTTTACATTATAAATAAAATTATAATGTTGAATGAGCATTGACTCAATTAGGGACAAGCACATATTTGTTATTATCATTTTTTAAGTTTAGATAAAATGGCAGAATGTGAATAATTAATTAAAGATTGTCATGGTCATCTTTTTTATTTTCGTTAATGCCTTTTTGCCATTGTAGTTTATGTTGAATCTGCTGAAGTAAAATCTATGGTCAATTTTTTTGGAAATACCATCGCTCTATCACTGGTGAGCTCAGCTTTACCTCATTTTCATTTATCGGCTTTATCATTTCTTCATCTCTCTCTTTCTACTGGACACTGGATGACAAAAGGCTCAACTCCAGTGTTCTTCATGGACCCCTTTCTTTCTCTTTTCTCTTTAAAATCTGTTTTAACCATCCAAAATTCCATTTTTAATTGTTAAAAGCAGCTAAGCCGACAAGCTAAGCTACGAGCTAAGCTAACAGGCCGACCTCGGGGGGGGGAAAACCTCTGTCTTGTCGAAGCTCAAAAATTCACGGGTGAAACCCATGCCTTCGTGTAAAAAGTTATTTTTCTCTGCGAAAAGAAGCTGAGAACGTGTTTGTTTTTATTAAAAGCTTTGTGTGACAAATGCTATGCTAAAGAGCTCAAACCACACCAAGGGTCTGTCATTTGGAGAACCGAAAAACGGAAATGACAGACAGCCCATATCATGTCAAGGGGCCTCCCTCCCATTTTTCTTAAAGAGACACGCTACTCGCTCCCTCACTATCCATCCTTCAGTTCAAACAGTCTTATACTGCCATCCATTGGTTGACAAAAGATGCTACACTCAAAACAAATTAACCAACATTTCTTCTTACATTTGACAATGATTACTAATTATTGTCAAATTTCAAACAATATTATTGTTTATCTCAGTACAGTAATTTCATTCTGAGACAATCGCCCTGCAAAATTTGCTATTGTGACAGGCCTAGACCTGTTACCTATAAGCAGTTTGCTTTGATTACAGACCGCTGTTGAACTAATTCATAGATAATCTGAACTTCTGTAAGGGTATGCATAAAAGGACATTGGACATATTCCAAACACATTACTCGGAATTCTCATTTCAACTAAAGGGCTCATTCTCAGGCTTAGAAACATGCCTAAGGGTTAATTAGTTGAAATAGATTTTTTAAAATATCACTCCTAGTTGGCATTTTTCTACTTTTTTTGTTTTTGTTTTGTTGTTAACTCTTCCTTTAGGACATGCTGGAGAATACTTCCCAAAATAAAGTAAAATAAATTTACAGCAGCACAATTGTTTGTTAAATTATTTGTGCAAAGGGCATCATACTTCCAGATTTTTTTTAATGATACACATAGTTTTCACATGCTTTTTGTATTTTAGTGCTGTTTTTTCTTTCATTGAGAACGTTGTGCAGAAAATGCAGCCTCATGGGTTTCGCCTTGTTTAGATTTTTGTGCATTTATCTAAGTTTCATTACTTTTACACCAGTTTCAAATGCATTCCTCAGTGTCCATGTTGTCTGCTGTATAGAGTAAAAACAAATCATCGAAAAACTCAAAAGATCTTTGAGGCTAAAGTCTTTGGTTTACGCAGAGTGACTGCATGCTTATCACTAGTCAGCTTGTTTCAGTTATAATGAACATGTTTACACTTGTATAACGTATGATAACAAACATAAATACACCATGGTGTAAATACAAAAATGGCAAATCCTTCAGGGTATTTCAAACAAAATAACAAAATGAAAATAACTTTATTATGTCTGTAATAAAATCTTGAATTACTTCACCACAGTAGCGCAGCATCAACAACTTTATACAAACAGTAGACTGATGCTTTTCTGATTAAAACAACTTTCCCTGCAGAGCAATCAGTCTTTGGAATGAGACCAACAAGTAACCGCAGCATCCTGAATCTTCTTGCACAATCTGGGGGTTGTGAAAATGTCACATGAGGAGCTGTATCATTGCTCGTGGCAGCTTAAACAATCCAGCGACTCTCTGCACATGCATGTTTCCATTTGGATTTGCAGCAGGCATTGAGAGGAAATTAAGTCACATTTCACAGATGCTGACTTTTACCTTTCAAATAAATCACAAGTTGTTTGCAAGTCTACACCCCCCCAGCTCAGAGAACTTAAAGTATCTTAGCTGTGATGAGGAGCTTGTCTTCCTTCACACCAACTTGCCTGAGTCAAAGAAATGTTTCTGAAAACACAGATTGACAAGTTGTGAATTGTCACAGAACATGCTGTTGCACTCAGTCAAGCTTCATGCCATTCTTTCACAACGATACGCACCTGTCCAAGACTTTATCGCTTCATAACTAAAGCTATTAAGAACAGATTATCAAACTCCTAACAAATTTGTGCAAAATTAAGGTGACCATTGACTTTTATTACTGAAAGGGTAAATAATAAACTGTTAAGAGTAATGAATGACTGTTTTAGGTTTTCATGCCAGTGTACTTGGATCTGCAAGTAGAGGAGGAAGGCACACCTTTAATTTAGTCTGGTTACAGGCCTTCTGGGGAAATGTAGCACATGTAATTCAAATATTCAAATAATCGATGGATTACTCAACAGAATACAGTACTTGGTTACTAAAATATTTAATAACTACAGTCCTAATGCATTTCTTAGAGCCCTAACCTCCTACATACTGAGTGCATGTTTCAGTTATAGATGTTTATACAGTCCTATCAAAATTCAGAGGTGATTCCTCTCCATCACACACACACACACACACACCAATCAAGCTTTAATGTCTTAAACCGCTGTCTGTAAGATGAGCCCTATGCAGCCCCGGTAGTCTGGATATTTGACCTCAGACAGATGGTGGAGCTGAGTGTAGAAGAGTTGAGGGGGTGGAGGTGTATCAGTGCTTAGATGGAGAGCTGAGTCATTTCAGAGGTGGACTCAGGGTCTCGTGTGGAGGCACTAATCATTTATGTAACCTAATCATCCTGAGGAGATTCCTGGTCTTTGTTAACCTGGTCTGAGCCTCCCTTTGTTATTGAGATGGTTACTGTGGTTACTTTGGTCACTCGTTTGAAGGCGGCCTGCAGCTGCAACGTGCGATGAAGCTGGTGAACATTAGTGATGTTGCCAGGGAGGCAGAATCCAAGTGCACACACAGTGAAATGCTGGAGAACTGCTGATGGCAGGGAATCATTATTATGAGGTTTTATACTCAGCCCTCAGTAACGTTCACTGAACAATCCGTTTAATCCTTAGACTTCTAAACAGGAAGCCAATTGTTTTCCATGTAGACTTTATAAACTTTTGAACGTCTGCAATTATTCACTAAAAGGATAAGTTCCTTTTAAAGCTCAATTTTTAATCACTTAGTTTAGTTTTAGCAGCTACAGCCATGTAGATGTTGTGATTTTGAAAACAGAACCAAATCTTTGGAAGCAATATTAACTAAATGTAATTATATTACAAAACTACAAGTACATCTGTGTATAATATTAGCTGTTCTTCACTGCTGTTCTCCATTTTGTGAGGATATCTTTCGACGCTGAGAAGCTGATGTTAGCTGTCAACCAGCCTGTTTCCTGCCTTAGCAAGTCTGCGGTAGCTGTTTATTTCAGCTAGACCCACTAATTCTCATAGCTTGTTCGTTACAAGTGTTTGTGTCAAGCTGGTGTTATTTCAAAATAGCAATTGTTTCTTTCAGAGAAATGACGTCATACAAGTGCTGCATACTTGCCATGATATAGCTATCAAACGGAGAAAGGTTTGTATGTCAACAGAAAATTCCCAAACAAACAACTGCCTTTTTCATCAGGGAGAAAGATTCAAGAAGTTCACCTCCTTCAGCCTTCATACACAGCTCAGCGACAGCTCACACCGCATGGTGGAGTGTTTCTCTTTGCTGCATGTGACCTGAGAAATCCCTGCACTGTCTGAGCTCTGCCACTCATTAAAACTGCTCAATCTACAAACAAAAAAAAAAAAAACATGAGATTTTTTTTTTTTTTTTTGTCGAAGCATTTTTGTAAAATTTTGGTGCGCCTTGAAAACAGAAACCAGCCTGGTCTAATTAAAATTATACTCACTTCCTCATGTGCTAATTGAAACTGTTCTAAGTTCTGTAATTCTGCTTCCTGTTCTGCACTTACACTCTGAGCACATTCTAATATGAATGTGATGAAATCTGCATGCCCCATGCAGCAAACGTGAAGCATCAGTAACCTTTTCCAGTCACTGAAGTGTGAAATGCTCTCTTCCTGGTCACCACTTGTGTTTATAACCATAGTTGCAGAAATTAACTAGAAAGCTTTCACTATGAAGATTTTAGTCATTTTTAAAAAAAACTGTTATATGATTGTGAATGTTTCTCAGCAATTAAAAAAATAAGAGAGCTAGTGCTTGATACAGTGTCCTCCATCTAAAACTATTACATATCTACAACTAATTTTTCAAGTTTTGCTTTCACTCAAGCTCTCCATCTTACTGTTCTGTGTCCTAGATTCTATGATTCAAAATGTTTTTTAACATTTACCTAATTCTGATGTGTCCACATTACCATATGCTAAGGCAGTAAATCTACAAACAAGCCACACAAAACGAGCCTAAGTAAGAGCTTGCTTAGAGGGCTTTTCTAATAAAACCTCAGGAGGGCAGAGAATAGTGGTGGCAACATGATTTAACACCGCTGTGGCAAATGATAATAGTGCAAATTCAATGAACGCTAATTAACTGCTGCTTTATTTCATACTTTGATTTTGTCACCAGGAAACAAGCACAAAAAAAAGGCCAGATGGTATCTTCAGTGAGTTAAATTTTAATTTTATACTACTGAGAAATCTAAATGCTTGTTTTTCTATTAGTTTGCTCAGTTCATCTTGCTTCCAGTGATCTACAGTCACATATTTCTATAATTAGTGAAGTTATTCACTGTGTATCAAAATATTTAACTAGCCTCCCCATTTCAGTTACATGGGCTTATTGACTTTTCGATATAAACTTTTAACCCATATTTCTTGCATACTATTTAGACAGCTGATTACCCATGTGACCTAATACCCATTCACAAATATATTTATGTATTCATCACCTGCTCCTACATTTCTATTGACAGATTTTTTTTTTTTCATTGATATAATTTATCCAAGAGGGAACTATTTCTCCCTTAAAGCACAGTCCTCTAATTGTATCTTCTAAATGTTGATGGCATTGCATAGCTGCCATAAAAGTTGTTGCAGAAAGTTAATGTGATAATCCATAGGGAATGACTTCCTCTGCTGTCTGGCTACTGTAGCAGTGCTGTATACTAGCTGCTTTCTCTGGCCCATTTGTTCAGTCAACAGGAGTAACCTCCAGCTGTGAAAAGACCTCATCTTTCTGCTGGGGGGCTTAGAGGGGAGAAATAAGGAAATGGAGCAAGTAGGAGAAAATAGGCATATGATATGCATGGTTGGAGATGGTATGGGATGTGCAGTCAGTGGAGGCTCATCATGTAGTGTCTCTCAGCCTTGTGTGGTTACTGCATGTACCTGACTGTATACGTCCTCTTTGCACTCTGAACATTGGGCTGATGTTATAAAACAAGCGTTTTCTGGACAGCGGACAAATATAAAAACAGACAGAAATGAGCCGAAGGGAGCCACATCTGTACTAACCGCTCTAGTCCAACCACCGCCACTATTGCCTCACTTCTTTGAGAAGCTGGGGACAAGAATTATGCAGCTCTTTACATTTTTTGCAATTCTTCACAGTTTTTGTGGTTACGAGGTTGACCAGTTTCTACTAACCTAGTATTAAAAGCTATGTTTAGGAATCAAGGATTTTATTAGAAAAAAATGGGGAAGGATAACATGGGCTAGCAAAAAAACTAAACTAAAAAAATATGCTGTACTGGAATGAGAATGAATGAAAAGCTCAGGCAAGACCAGACACAAGAGGACAGGTAGAGACCGAACTGAATCATCACTTAATTTCAATGACCTGGCACAGCACAAACCGCTTTAACATGGGAAAGTGCAATTTTGAAACCTTCTCACATTGCAATAAAAAAAAAAAAATAAATAAAATCACAATAAACTTGGCATAGGAAGCAGCATGGGACATGGAGGGAAAAGAAAAAAAATTGGAACGATGGAAAGGACTACTTAGAAACCATCTGACATACCAAGGTGTAAAAGTCATATCCTGGGTAACTGTGTTCCCACAGAATTATATTCAGATATTATAGTCTCCTCGGTTAGTCATGAGTCTGATTAAATTACTTTAACCAAACAGAACAACTATTTGAACATAGTTGATGATTTTAACAAACATTCCAGAGTGCACTGGTGTTTCTTTGTTCATTTTGTCATATTTTGAGTTTGCCTTTTATGTTTGTATTGTTTTCTCCAGCATGCGGGGGTTTATGCAGATTAATTCATATTTCTGTTTTTCTGCAATTGCCCCACCCTGCTTAGATTTATGTGTGGCTGATACACCAATAGGTAGGGTATACTCTGGACAATCCATCCCAAGGTGCCAACATGGTTGAGTGTTTTGTTCATAAGTTACTTGTCAAAATAATTGCTAAGCAATTTCGTTATTTTTTTATTTATTTTTATTTTAACCTGTTTTACAATCTCCACTAACCTAACGAAACCATCTCTTCGTCTGTTAATTCTCAATTACATGTTATTTTGAGGTATTAAACAAGTTGTTTTTTGGGGTATTTTTGCTAGAAGCAATGAGCAGTTTGGGAGCAATGACTCAGAACCAAAAGCTGCATGCTGGCCCATCAGATTAACAATGGACTGAAACTTCCTGCTAAGCAGAGGGAAACTCGCTTAACTTCAGCTTTGCCCTTATTTATATGGACACTGGTAAAGAGTGTAGATGCTGTTCAAAGTTTAGTTTTGTGCAACGAAAAGGACAGGGTTATAGAAAATAAACAGAAATGTAAGGGGTGAGCTAAGTAGAGTTAAATGTAACAAAAATTACTGTCCATAGAAAAATGTATTGCCATTTTTTACATTTTTGCATACTAGCAAGTATGATAATTTTGTGCTGTTAATGAAAGTTGCTCAAAATTGAGGAATTGCATCAACTCAGCTGCTGATAGTTTGATAATTGTGTATAATTAATTTCTGCTTGATAGATAACATCCTGTTAGTACATCTAATGGGGGGCTTTTATATTTTTATATGCAAAAATATGACCGCTTTACCTCTACTTTTTACTTTTGGCCTTTTACTCTTTTTATTTAGTATTCCTGAAATCATGTGCCTCACAAACACAACGTTCCATTCATGCAATAATATTTTTTTAGCCGTAGTAAAGGTCTTTTAAAAGTATTTCTAAAATAAGTTGACATTTCCACAAATACCACATGCATTCCATCTTGCATCTATTTTCATATTTTAATTATATAATAAAATACAGTATATTTTTAATTACAAACCAGATTCCAAAAAAGTTGGGACACTAAACAAATTGTGAATAAAAACTAAATGCAATGATATGGAGGTGCCAACATCTAATATTTTATTCAGAATAGAACACAAATCACAGATCAAAAGTTTAAACTGAGAGAATGTT
>JARVGV010000111.1:16267577-16286322 GCA_031762435.1 Hypsolebias longignatus | reverse complement strand
CTGCAGTACCACAGTTCAACCCATAGGATTAGTATAAACACATTTTTAGACCAAATATTGCCGATTTAAACATATACACACAAAATCATGGAAATTAACACAGACATAGTGCTATACAACATTTTACACACATTCTAGAGAGTTTATCAGTTAAAAAAAAGTTAATTTTGGGTTTAACAACAAAAACTGAGAACTGAGAAACTGAGAAAACAAACTTTGAATTTTGGGTTTAGTTCCTCTTTAAGCTGTCCATTTGTCCAAAGGCAAAGTTCCTGGAGGATTGTGTGATCCATCTCACATTAATGAACTACTTGTATTTTACTTTATTAATTTTATTATATAAATATTCACTGGGAGTTGTGTCATTTTAGTCTGTCCAGAAAATAAACCAGAACCAGTTTTTTTATCTTCTTGTGCGGCTTCCTCTCCCTCAACTGTCTGTGTTTATGTTTCTATTACTCACCAAAAGAATCGCTTCATTATCAGAAGTGAATCAACACAAAGTACAATGCTCAGCGATCCAACTGCAAAGAAACACATTTGTTTAGTGTCTAAAAATAAAAAGTGACACGTTAACCTGACTCTGACCCATAGTTAATAATGTTGTTGTCTGTGCACACAGCAGTATTTAGTTACTCTTGTGTCTCCAGATGTAAATCTAGTTTTCATGTAGAACTGCGACCTGTTTGTAGATTTTTTTGCATTGTCTTTATTTCCATGCAGTCACGGTTTAAAATGTAATGGATTCCCTATCTATAGATACCCCTATAGATCTACAGATATACGTACAGGCAGTCCTCGGCTTACGACCGGCTCGGTTCCCGGATTTTCGCTTTTACAACCGCCGCCCCAGTGACGCCATCACACCTCATGTTGACTTTTTAATGCAGCATTTTATGTTTTTTTTTTTTTTTTTTTTATTTTATTTTATTTTTTTTTTTGAGGGTACTGTATTGTGTTAGCTAACTGCTTGGAAATACAGCAAAACGGTGTTTTAAGTACGCTGTTCTTGTGTTACATTGAAAAAAATGTGTTTAAAAAGCCGTTACCGTTCGCCATGTGCTTTCAGTTTTGGTTTACATTCAAAATCCGCACTTACAACCACCACGTGGGATGAGCTCCGGTTTACGTTCAAATCAGTATACGACCAGGCCGTTGTAACGGATCTCGGTCGTAAACCGAGGACTACCTGTACTGTACATGCTGTACACTACTATACATCCATCTCATCATCTTCACTGCAATCACCAAAGTGTTTAAGAGCATATGAAGTGTTTATAAGAGAGTGGGAAAGGTTAATAAAAGAGGGAAGGGTTTATAAAGTCTTAAAATATATATTCAGTGTTTCCTCTACCATTATACAAGCAGGGCGCCCCATCTACCAAACTGAACTGCATGTCAAACAGAACACCCCCCACCTGCATCTGCTGCACTGACATAGCGCTAAGCTAGCTGTGCGCAATAGAGGCGCGCTAGCTAAAAAGTTAAAGGAAGCTCTCCTACTGCCTCTTCCCTCACACAGAAACCCCACTCGAAAACAATCGGTACAAATAGCGCCCAGCTTAGACGTCTTCCCTCCCAACCCCCAGCTGCCCCATCAACAAAAAATCACGGACGAGACAAGCGCCCCACCATGGCAAATTATCTAGGAAACACTGAATAATAAAATAACGCAGTTACTTCGTAGATTTTCACCTGCCACAGGGTCTTTGGAACATAACCCCCGAGATAGGTGAGGGATCAGTGTATAAAGGAATGACTTAACAAAAAGAACCCTCTAGCCAGAACTAGACTCAGGAAAAACCTGCTCCAGAGTGCTCTTGACCTCAAACTGGAAACGACGGTTCATTTTTGAGCAGGACAATGACCCAAAGCACATGGCCAAGAGCTCAAAAGTGGGGCTTCAGGACCACTCTGTGAATTTCCTAGTGACCAAGTCAGAGTCCAAACTTGAATCTGATTGAACATCTCTGGAGATATCTGAAAATGGCTGCACAGACGTCTCCCATCCAACCTGTGGAGCTTGAGAAGTACTGCAAGGAGGAATGGAAAAAAAAATGCCTAAAGATAGGTGTGCTAAGATTGCATATTCAAAAAGACTTGAGGTTGTAATTGCTGCCAAAGCTGGATCACCGTGTACCGGTATTAAACAAAGGCTGTGAATACTAATGTAAATTTGATTTTTTTTTTTTTCCTTTCTATTTTTAATAAATTTGTAAAAATCTCAACAACAAAAAAATCACATTGTCATAATGGGGTATTGTGTGTATAATTTTGATGAAAGAGATATTACAATTTTGAACAAGACTGTAACATAATAAAATGTGGAAAAGGTGAAGTGATGTGAATTATTGCCAGATGCACTGTAAGTCCTCCAGTAGTCTAAATGAGGCAAACTCAGGAAACTCAACTTTACCCGAACTGTAGGATTTATCAAAAAGGAAAGTTTTAATGGCGACAGAGTTGGTCTGTGAGAGCCTCACAGACCAACACTGAAAGTTGGTTCCAGAAGAGAGGAACCTGAAATCTAAAAGCTCTGCCTCCCATTTCACTTTTTAAAAACTCTAGGAACCTCAAACCACAAGTAAACTTGTCCATTGCTTGCTGCAAGTTTTCTAGTAACGTGTAGGTTTTAGTGCTGTCTTTACCCTCACTATCCCATTTAACTCCTGCTAAGAGATTACCTCTCATAATTATCTGTTTTGAGCTAATTGTACACTTACTCCACTGTGTGCATCAAACTACTCCATGACTCTGTGTACAAGGTTGTTTTTTTTCCCCTATATGACCACATTTTGTTTAATCCTTGTATTTTTTTCTGTGTTGTGTCCCCAGGTGGCAATTCTTGTTCCGTTCAGGAACCGACATGAACACTTGCCCATACTCTTGAGACACCTGGTGCCTGTGCTGCAGAAGCAGAGACTCCAGTTTGCCTTTTATGTCATAGAGCAGGTACGGTATGTCTGCACATACATGACATCACCTGATTACATTCAAACTCAAACAGAATAACATAACTTTCCCTCCTGAAAATGGACCGAAACTGGATAAATGACTGGAGCAACATACAAAGATCACAAAATGAGAAGTTTTGTTTTGTTTTCTCTTTTATTAGGGAGGTACAGAACCATTTAATCGAGCCATGCTGTTTAACGTGGGCTTTAAAGAGGCAATGAAAGACTTGGACTGGGACTGTCTGATCTTCCATGATGTCGACCACCTCATGGAGAATGACAGGAACTACTACGGCTGTACAGACATGCCTCGACATTTTGCAGTAAAACTAGACAAGTACTCCTACATGTGAGTGCTAATTCTATCTTTACCAAACTTTACAGGAACTGTTCTTTTTTTTAAATTTTCTCTCAGTGACCTTTGATGTTTGTAAATGTTT
Source organism: Hypsolebias longignatus (assembly GCA_031762435.1). NCBI lineage: Eukaryota > Metazoa > Chordata > Actinopteri > Cyprinodontiformes > Rivulidae > Hypsolebias > Hypsolebias longignatus. The sequence continues at coordinate 16,282,928 of JARVGV010000111.1, read as the reverse complement.
CTGCAAGGCTTCCGTATACAGAGTTCTTTGGTGGTGTCAGTGGCCTGACAGTGAAGCAGTTCAAGAAGATTAATGGCTTCCCTAATGCGTTCTGGGGCTGGGGAGGTGAGGACGATGACCTCTGGAACAGGTGAGAGGAACTTCTAAACACAAACAGACACTGGCCTGTCTGAAGGAGCTGCAGCACATGGCCACCTACTTTGTTGGCTTTAGATGATTGCATGATAAGTTGGCATGTAGCAGGCTATTGTGTTAGCTCTTTGTTATCCTGCATTTGTCTTGCATCACTATAGCATACACACTTGTACAGGTCACAGGCAGCTGCACACATACAAGGCTGTCAGTACACTCTGCCAACTTTTACTGAATTATTTTAGCATTTGCTTATGCTTTATGCACACATTTCTTGTGACTGGACCACTGTATTGAAGAGTTGCAATACGATAGCACAGTTTTGTATGAGAATGTCCCAGTGAGAGTCATTACAACGTTTTCTTTTCTGCTTGATTGTGTACGTTATGGATTAATGAGCCTTAAATATGTTTGTACAGGGTGCAGTTTGCCAATTATACTGTAAGTAGGCCGCAAGGAGACCAAGGACGCTACATGTCAATTCCCCATCACCACCGCGGGGAAGCCCAGTTCCTAGGAAGGTTAGTGTTTGTGTGCGCACAACTAACTCGCACACACAAAACACAACCCATGAGTGTTTGGTGGATGGAGGGGGCTGATAATTGCAATAAGGCTTAGGCTCATGTGATGTAAGCCAGTCACATGAAAAGCTAGAGTGGTGATTCAGAGAAAATTCAACTCTTTTAAATACTTTGCATGTGATCATGTGCTTGAGTGATTCAGAGTTGGATTCTTGTCATTTAAAAAAAAAAAAAAAAAAAAAAAAATCTCAAGGATTTGATGTTTCTTTGGTTTTTGTCAATGCAAACTTTTAAAAAGTGTATCAAAGATAAACACTGTTTGTGAGATAAACACTGTTTGTGACTGAATTCACCTAAAACATATTTTGTGAGATTGGGTGAGTCATTGTAGTATGTAAGAATACATTAAAAATATTTCTAATAGTGGGAAACTTTACCAATTAACTTCAGCGGTTTAAACCACAGACCATTTCTCACAGCAGCAGCCAAATTCTGATGAAACCTGTTCCTCGAGTGCTGTTTATTTTGTCTAACTGGCAGTTTTCAAGTGCTTTCTCTTCCCTCTTCTAATGTATTTGTCTGCATCTTTGTACCTTCAGGTATACTCTTCTACGTCACTCAAAGGAGAGACAGAAAGTGGACGGTCTTAATAACTTAAACTACTCCCCGCTGGTTTCCAGAAGTCCAATCTACACCAACATCACAGTCAGCCTGAGCAGAAAGCTTGCACCCGTAGCTGACTACTGACGCAGACAGAGCTGGACTGCAAAACACCTGGGAATCAAAGTCCTCTGGGACATCAGCCATATCTCACCAGTTGCAGCACTGCTTTAGGACTTTTAAGTTGAGACCTTTTTTTTTTTTTTTTTTTTTTTTTTTTTTTTTTTTTTTTTTTTTTTTTTTTTTTTTGCTTTGTTTTTGTTTGTATGCAAAGAGAAAAAAAGAAGAAAAGAAAATGGAGACTCGAATTATTATGTTTGATAAATCGTAAGAAAATAGGGATAAATGCTGCACTTATTCGTGCCACAGTTCATCACTCTTCTCATCTGGGCTTGTCTACACTTCAGTCTCCACATGCCTTTTGCACCATTTTGGCCTTCAGCATCCATTCCTCAAGTGTTTTCATTTTGATTTAATTTTGTTGACTATTCTTGCAGTGATTAGCTTCGCCCTGCACTTTTGTGCTTGACTACTATAATAGGTTACGACACACATTCGAGCACACGCCACACATTCACACATACAAGAGTATGACCCAAATGTGCTGACATGATCCTGGGGTTTGGACTTATTTTATTTTTATTTTTTTTCTGCTTCTTATTTCATAAATGCAGTAGAACCTGTGAAAACATTTGCATGGAAACATACCCTTAGACCGCCACACAGCAACTTCAAGTGAGTGGACCCATGCAGCTGGTTCTGTATAAGGTATGCCAAATCCACAAGTGAATATAGTAAAGAAAAGATTATATATTGTATGTGAAATAGTTTATTCTGAGTTCAGAGTAAGTCTTTACTAATCTCTTCATCCATATTTTGTCCATTTGAAGACTGTGATGTTTGTGTTTGCATAGTCACGTTGAATGTTCTGGCTGCCTGCAAGTGGCTGTATGTTGGAGTGCATTGCTCATCCTGTTAGCAATAAGCTGTAATAACAGACAGCAGAAATTAGCCCTGACTTCCTTATTGTACAGATGCAATAGCATGGGTGCTAGCATTACCCATCCCCCCCCCCCACTCCCCCCATTGGACTAAAAAGAGAGAGTGACTGTGTATGCAAACTTCACATCCAGCTCAACTTTGCCTAAGCAAACGTGTCGCCCTTTGAAGAACTTGTTTGTGTGTTCCTGCGTGTACCTGTCTGTGTGCAAGTGAGGGCGAGCTATGCAAATGGCTGCATGAATCTCGTCGTCTGTGCAAGCTTATCGGGGTGACCTGCAGGAGACGTTGTCTCTAAGCTCGGACAACACTGACTTCAGACCTCACTTTGCGTGTAAATCCAGGCCAGAAAAGAGAAATACTGTACTATAGTTGCAGGTGGTTTTTTTTTTTTGTTTGTTTTTTTGTTTGTTTGTTTGTTTGTTTTTAGATTTCACAATCTTAACGTTTACTCATTTTCATTTTTTTATTTTTTTATTTTATTTTATTTTTTACAGAAGAGAAAGGAAGATAGAAAATACTTGATTGCTGGCACTGTCAGTGGTGTTTACAGAAGCTGTTTGCTTTATTTTCCAGGTTGTCTAGTGTTTGTACTACAGTTAGCCAGCCCTCCTCCACCCAGGCTGCTGTGAAAGTTGTATATCTCCAACAATCAAGCTTGTGGCTGCCTTTGTTCCTTTGTGTGTGTGTGTGTGTGTGTGTGTGTGTGTGTGTGTGTGTGTGTGTGTGTTTTTTTTTAAACTGGCGTTTGCTTGCAAAGAAAAAAAAATCCCGGATATGAGCACTCATCACAAATTTGAGTCGTAACCACTGATTAGGTTTGTGTTGAAGCTTTGGCTTTAGATTTTTATTTTTATTATTTTTATTTTGAATTAGATTTAGACAAGTTGATGTGGGTAGATTTTTATTTTTTTAACGATTGAGGTGTGAAGCCTTACACTGTGTTTTGACACAGACTGACAACCCTCTGGTATACACAGCAGCTCCTCTCTAATACTGTATGTGTTTAACAGTGTTGAATATTGGGTGAAACAGCCCAGTTCTTTAAACATAGTTCCTTAAAAAAAAAAATCACACCAACTTGTTCTCCTCACTGTCTGTCCTCTGGTCATGCAGCTACTTCTTTTCACACAAATCGCCTTGTATGCATTTCTTCAGATGTTTTTTTTTTTTTTTTTTTTGTAGACATTGAGTGAATGACAAACTGTTGTGTTTCAACAATGAAATAAGAGGCTGGACCTCTCTATTTATTTGACAGATTTAATTTCCTTAACGGTTCAGTTTTTTTGATTTGTTCCTTGCGATTGACGTGATGACAGGAAGTGACATGACAGACTGTGTTTGATGCACTGAAACTTAGCTGTATGTGTGTGTGTTTGTGCGCGATCGTAAGGTTTTTCTGTTCCGCGTAAACGGTGGCAGTCCCATTTCGTTCAGACACGGATTTCCCTCTTCACAAGTGGCAGAAATGGTAATGAAATGGACTGACACCTGTACTGTAGCCTGGTGTTAATAATCTGAGCAGACATGCTGGAGGAGGCCATTTTGTGTGACAACCACAGGAAGAGCAAGACTCAGAGTGAGAAAATGCTAATGGCCACTGTCTTTCACTGATCACCTCCATTACCGTATACTAACTGATAATCAATGGTGCTCAACTCCCTTTGACAAAACATAATACACACTATTGACAGGAGAAACATCCTTCAGATGCCATGATGGCTCTGTTTCCACCTCTTGGACAGAGTAAGATGGCTTCCAGGTCAAGCGTATGTATGTATATGTACAGTATATATAGCTAAAGTTCATTCCCATTAGCCAAGCATGTGCTAACCTAGCTAGTCAACATAGGAGGTGCCCAGTGAAAGTCATGGGACAGTAGCAGCGCTTGTGTTCAGTTTTCTTTTCCATGTGTGTTTGAGTGAAATGGCTAAACCTTACTCCAAGGTCTAACCATCCTCCATCTGCATTATTTCTTTGCATTTTGTTTACCATCGCTGATGAGAACATGGTTGTTAACAACTGGCAGGCTTTCTTTCTAGTTCCTTACATTTACATGATACACTGTATATTATCTTTAAATAAAACAAATTATTTTCTTTGCTTTAAATTAAAAGCTAGTTGGACATAAAGCAAAAGCCAAACGGTTTTGGTAAGAGTATTGAAACTGTGAGAAACTCCTCAGTCTAAAGAGGCCCTTCTGATGGTCTCATTGTTGGATCAGTCTGTATTATTTTCTACAGTACACAGTGAGCAGCTTTAAGAACGTCTTTTTGTGACTACTGAACAGTTTCGGCCACTAGATTACAAATGGGGAGGGGGGGGGGAATTTGTCTGCGCATTCTTGGTTTTGTTTAAAACGTTAGATTGTTTGGTTTGAGTCAGTGAAAAGAGCACGTATACACGGTCCGAAACCAGACCAAGACTGCTGCTCTCTTAAAAAATTAAAAAATAAAAAGGCAAAAGAGGCTTCATCATATCAAAATCCAACCTGTCCTGGTTCATTCTGTGCCAGTTTAAATGAAGGGACCATTCTTTTTTGGGCATCTGACAAGACTGGCAGCCTTAAAAAAAAAAAGCTTTTTAATTTATTGCATTTTTATTTGCCATTTGTTTTTATTTTATTTTTTTTATAAGCGAAAATATTTAAATTGAAAAAAAAAGTGCATATCAAGATACTGATTATTGTAAATATTGTTGTTGTGTGTAGTGTTTTAGAAATTCTATTAAGGTCTTAAATCACTACAGATGCTAGCATACAGAACAAAGCTTCGGGAAAAGCGGGGGGGTGGGGTTGGCTCGGGGATTTAACTGGTGCCATTTTAAGTGCTTGTGAAGCTTACATAGTGACATCAATGTTTTTACATCACTGCTTCCAAGCACAATTTTATTTTTTATTTTTTAATAAAAGTAAAACGTTCTTATCCCATGAATTTTTAATTCCTCGTAGCTCCTCAGTCCTCCCCCATACTCAACTCGCTGTGGCAGGAAGAGAGACGCACCCCGACCGGGAGGCTTCCCATCGAAGTCCCCCGTTCCCGCGTATGACGTCTCTCTGTGTGTGACAGCATTGGGGGGGAGGGGGGTATGGTGGAGGTCATAAGAATGCTTTGATACATTTTATTTTCTGCCAAAATATGAAAAAAATATAAGTCTTACGTTGCAAGGTTTAACAAAGGCACCCAAACCAGCGACATAATCCACTCCAAAATTATCCTTTTTTTTTGTATGAAACTAAATTATTTAAAAAAGAAAATGCTAAATTTGACACATTTCTTTGATTGTAAGGAGTGAAACCCTCTTTAAATTGAAGCCATTCGAAGCCACTTGTCGAAACTTGATGTCAGCCTTATGTGGAATCTGTTTGTGTATTGGCATATTATCTTTTGATTATTGAAATTTGTATGATGGAGATTTTCTTTTATACCATCATTGTTATTGTCAAGAGTACACCAATAAAACAAAACTTGTAAAGATCAATGCTTTGTTTCCCCTTATTTTTTTAACCCTTGGAAGGGCAGGGTCGAGTGATAATCATTTTTACATGTGCATATGTGCTCTGTTAGCAAAATATCTCATGAAGCTGTGAACAGATTTGAGTGAAACTGGATACATCATTGGATAAACATCTACAGTAAAACTGATACATTTTTGGAGTCAATGTCATTCAAGATGGCCGCCTCACCTAAGCCGAGCGCAGTCCCCAACCATTATTCTAAACGTTACCTGATGAAGCAAGACCTGTTTTCAAAGTTTTGCCATCAACTATTGAAGTCGAGTAGTCTGGTAATAAAATAGCTCATAAAACGCTGGATGGATTTGAATCGTTTTCTAAAAATGATCAATGGGTGCACAACTGATTACATTTTGGAGTTGCCCCAATTCAAGATGGCTGCTTAGATAACATCCATCCATTATCTTTTACCAGCTTCTTCCATTTTGGGTTGTGGGGGTCGCTGATGCCCATGTCCTGCAATCACTGTGTGAGGGCCGGGGTACACTCTGGACAGGTCTCCAGTCCATCACAGAGACACATAGAGACAAACAACCATTCACTGTCTCACTCACACCTAGGGACAGTTTAGTTACCAATCAGCCTAACATGCATGTTTCTGGTCTGTGGGAGGAAACCGGAGTACCCGGAGAGAACATGCAAACCCCACCCAGAAAGGCCCCCGGACCAGGATTTGAACCAGGGCAATCTGCTCACTGAGAGGCAGCAGCTCTACCAGTTGCACCACCGTGCTGCCCTGCTTAGACAACAGTCCTTACAAAACATAAAGATGTCACTAACTCAGTTACTTTTAGTGACACATTGAAACTGTGGTCTGGTGGTAGCTGGGCCTCATCCCCAAACCAGACTGAGCATTACACTATGTGCAACATTTTAATTAAAAACACTGACATTTGCATCAACCCTGTTAGCAAAATATTTCCTGAACCACTGCACAAACTATGGGGGAGTGGTGGAACAGAGGTTACTAGTGAAGGTGGGCCTGTGATCGGAAGGTTGCCTGTTCAACTCCCCATACTGACAAACGTGGGTGGGAAAGGTGAAGCACCCACATCTGCCTCCAACCTCATTTTCCCCACTCTGGGCCCTTGAGCAAGGCCCTTAACCCCCCACCATCTGCTCCCCTGGGCACCCTATGGCAGTTCTCCACTCCACACAGCTGTTGTAGCTCGGTGGCCTGTGGTTGCATCAGGAAGGACATCGAGTGTAAAAACAATTGTCAGATCTTCATGCGACTTAGTTGCTGTGGCGACCTCTGAAGAAGGGAGCCGCCGAAAGAAACAAAAACCAACGCTTTCACTGGATACACATCTTTGGAGTTGACACAATTTAAGATGGCCACCACAGCTACTTGGAAATACCCAACACAAAAATGGCTATATTTCAGCTACTTTTATAAATATAAAGCTATAATTGGATGTAGTCACTGACACTCATCCTATTTATACAGTATATTGTGACACATCTCATTAGTTCTCACAATATTGCATGAGACTGTGCAATATTGACATATGAGAATTGACCAAAATGCATATAACTCTATACTCAACATAAGATTTGATTTTAAAACTGCAATATGCAATATTTCAAAAACTGCTGGGTGTTTATTTACTGTATGTCTTCCATCTTCTTTCCTTGCAATGTAAATGAAATAGGTCAGTGAACCTATTTTAAACAGTATGCACATATAATGTGGTAAGCTTGCACACTGCCACTGTTGCACAGCATGATCGTGCACATGCGAGACAGCTTCCCCTTAAGAGACATTCAGTTCCCACTTCATTACTCATACACAACACAGAGCGAAAAAATGACCCCAGTTAAGCACATAAGCTGCCAGTTGTAGCTCAAATAGGAGCATTAAAATGTAATTTCAAGCCGTACACCCGGCAGCAGCATGCAGAGAAAATTCTAAACTTAAACCTATTACAGGACTTTTTTTATTTTTATTTTTTCAAAATAGTCTAAAAATATCTGTTCAGGATCCTTGTTGGATTTGTTTGGCTGAATGCTTTCATACAATACTAAATATAAACCACATCATGTCCCCCTTGAAAAAAAATACTACAGAACCTCAAACAGAAGGGTTCTGTCTGTTTCTGGCTCAGAGACTTGAGCTCAGTTTCTAATACTATTTCAACATCTTGGGACCAGACTCCTCTTGAGGTTGTGAACTCGCTTTAATTGTCCTTTTCACGGCTCTTGCCACTAACTGCTCCACTTACCGTTTGCCCAGTACAGTTCCGGATCCAGGGACAAAGATGATGCTTGTTCACATCCTGCAGCCCCACTGTCACCCAGAGAGGAAGACAACATGCAAGAACGAAACGCTTTCACGAGAGTTCACTTTAAGATTTGAATCAGAGCAGCTGCAGCCCTGTGGCATTTAGCACATTAGATGTGCTTTTCTGCTAGTTAACATAAGTGACAGCTAAAGATTTAATTATGCTTTCAGGAAAGGAAATGCTGTGTGGCAGGGATGGGGCATCACCACGGTCCTTTTAGTGTATTACTCACAATTTGTGCACCGTTTCCTCCAAGTGGCGTTGTTAACTAAAATCAAGGAACGTAATAACTACATGTTTGGGTTGCACCTAAAATGCACCAGTTTTGGTGTTGGTATGTAACAGTAATCTCAGTGTGAGCGTATGAGAGGTTCAGTGGAGACACAGGAGTCCGGCTGGCGCAGCTTCATCCTAATGGAGTCTGGGAAACACGAGGCCATGGTATGCTCACACCAGTGTCACTTAGCTGGCAGACGCACACAGAGGGCAGCTCTTAAGATCTCAAGAGGTCCCCTGGCATGTGTAGACAACACACACACACATCCATTATGATTCATCCACACGCATCCCTTGAGTGTTGTGCCGCTCAAAAGGCTTTGATGTCATCTATGGCGCCTGTGCCTCTGTGCTGCTTGTGGATCTGTTTCAGTGCAGTTCTCCCTGCAGGGAGTCTTAAACTGGAATCTGCATCAAAATCTAGCTGAACAAATGAATTTGAAGCTTTGGCTGATGCAGAATATAGCATCGCACCTGTTCCTCTGGGCTTCTGCCTTTGTTCATGTGTGTGAGCATCTAAACAAAGGTCCCCCATCAAATAAAGGGACCACCAAAAAGTAAATCTGATTTTGTTTTTAAGCTTCTCACAATTTAAGCTTCTTTCGTGCCAGAGATGGTGCATACGTTTGTGAGTTATCCAGAGCTGTGCAAAAATACCTCAATCTGGGTGTCTGAAGGATATCTTCACATGAACTATCGTATTTTTTGGTTTATAAATCTGAGTTTTTTGGCATAATTTGCATGTCCTGCAACTTATACACCAAAGCAACTCATGCTTCCCCACCCGCCACATTTATAACCCAATATTTGGTTGAGATTTGACCATTTTCATTCATTCTGACAATGAAAATATTGAACACTACCGTTTTCAGTTGCAAGATGGCACTCGAGTGGTATGGCATGCCATTGTGTCATGTAATAGGTAAAAGTGGCTATTAATGACACAATCGGCTTGCCATACCAAGCCACATTCGTCCAGCTCTGGGATCAAGCCTGGAGCAACCGTCAAATCAGCTTCATTTTGTGCGCTGCCCCGGCAGCTGATTTTACCATTAAAGTGCATTTATTAAGTAAAAGTTCAACTGAGGCACACTTTACTATCATTCTGAGCAAACAAATAATTGTTTTAGGTGCATATCTAGTTAAATTTAGAAGAAACAAGCAGTGTTCCTCCTTCCTGATTTCCTCCCTCTGCGGGCTCCCAGAGCACTGAGGCAGCGAATATTTTTGAAATGCAGCTGATTTTACCATTAAAGTGCATTTATTAAGGAAAAGTTCAACTGAGACACGCCTTTACTATAATTCTGAGCAAACAAATAATTGGTTTTACATAGTTATCTTGTTAAATTTTGAAGAAATGCACCGTGAGTCGTCCCTCTGCACATTCCCATTTCCGTGAATCGGCTTTTGAAAATGCAGCTGATTTGACCATCAAAGTGTATTTATTAAAGAAAAGTTAGACTGAGACACACCTTTGCCGTAACGCCGAGCAAACAAATTATTATTTTAAGTGTTAATCTTGTTAAATTTTTTGTTAAAGTCCTCTCGTGCATGCTCCCATGGCTGCCATTTGATAGCCAATTGATTTTTGGCACAGCACCGGCCCACAGGTTGTCAGTGGTGACTGGTAACAAACGCGATGCCTCAGCGGTGACACATAGTAGATGCAACTTATATGGCAAAGTGACATATTTATTGATTTTTCCACTTTATTAGACATATATGGACTGATGCGACTTATACGGAGGTGCGACATGTACGGCAGAAAATACGGTACTTACTTTGGGTCATTCTAACACATTTTATCTGGATTAACGTTGGCACCGTTTAACTCCATTCCAGCATAGATCTGATTCTACTGAAATCACTTTTCTTAGAAGAATGTCTTGTTGCATCACTTGCCTTCTTTTAAAGTCTTGTTTCGTAAAAATATTCACAAATGTTTTCTTCTTGGTGCACTTTGAAGATCTTCATCGAGTATGAGATGGCACAGCACTCGTACCCAACGAAACAAAAGGGGCTCAGACTGTTTTCCCAGCATCACTGCTGTTTCACAGATGGAGGGAAGAGGGGTGTCTGGGTTTCCTTCCTGTTAAATTTGTGACTTGGCCTTGTGTAAGCAGAAGGATGGGACTTTTTACAACAAATCTCAAAAGAGATACACTCGACGGAGGAGTGGGGTGTAGTGGCTCACCTCCTTAAATTCTTCTTTAAAGTCATGTTAGATATATTCTGCTGTATTTTAACCCAAAGCATGCCAAAGAGGAGAAGAACAATGCAAAATGTGTTTCTTTTAATTAAATAAAATGATGCAACATTACAGTTATGGGAGTGAGAATGTGTAAATGTCTAGGAGTATAGTTGAAGCTGATAGAGTTTTCAAATGTTTCCAAAGCAATGATCAAATCAAGATTGCACTAAGAACAAAGTCTGCGAGGTAATAAAAGAAACTCCGATTAGCTTTATGGCAACTTGAAACCTCTCTCACATTGGTTGCAGTTCACAAATTCCTCATCAAGAGAAGACTGCTCAGTCTGATCAGGCTGAAAGCTGCAAGCCACAGTGCTGCTGTGCTCCTGCCCATTTTCATTTGGAAAAATAACAATCTGGTCCGGCAAAAAGGCTGATGGAGCAATGCCTTGTCTACATACCGTATGAAAGTTGCATTTAAATGTTTTGGTTAAGATAATTAAATAGCATTTCATGCATGAAGGAAAGTAAGCACTGCATTTCAGTAAAATGTACATGCTGTCCCTCTTCAGAGGAGACAGCATGGAGATCCCAATGTTGTTCCCAGGCCAGAAAGGATATCTCTCAAGTGGGTTCTGGGTCTTCCCCAAGTGTCCTCCCAGTGGGACACGCTTGGGAAAACTTCCAGAAGGAGGCAACCAGATCGTGATTCCTGAACAAACATCACTGACTCTTTAATGCAGAGAGTCCCTTGGATGATGAACTGGTAGCTATTCACCTCATCTCTAAGGCTGATACGTAAAAGCTGCTTATCCTCAGTACCTCATTCTTTTGGTCACAATCCATATATTTTGACCATAGTTGAAAGTTGTAATGTAGATGGACCAGCATGTTATGAGCTTTTTGTTTTTAGTGTTCAGTGCTTTCTTTACCAGCAACGTCCTCATCATTGCGGACAAAGGCCTTATCTGCTAAAGGAGCTGACTCGGCAGTTTTGCACTTGGCTATGAACGGCTCTGAACATGACTTGAAGACATCAGAGCTGCATCATCTGCAAAAGTGATTTCAGCTAATAAAATGTTGTACATTTTTGATTAGACTCTTCATGAGGGAAGGGAAGTTAAAGTTTTACTGTTGTTTCTACGTTGACAGAATGCTGCAGATCTGCTGATGGGCCATTTATCTAGAAATGGAAAATCAGTTTCCATTTTCTGGCTAATGTAAAACCTGAGGAACACTGAAGTTTTATATAAAACAATAAACCAGTTAGATAGAGCCTTGTTAGCTCATTTATTTTCAAAGAACATCATAGCTGCTAAAGATAAACTTTTAATCAGAAAGACTGAATAGTTCTACTGCAAACATGAAGTGTGACGGATATCCATTAAAAATCTTTATCACTCACGGAATAAAATGTATTGTTTTTATTTTAAAATCGAAGGATTCCTGCAGACAAAGACCTGTGTTTGTTGTTCTTTCTTTATTTTACTTATATTTTTCAGATGCAAGTGACTCCAAGCATCCAGGGAAACCTATGGGCTGAAACGTGCCATCACAAAGTGAATTTGAAACTGAATTTCACTAAACTGAAACTGAGTTTAATGGTTTGGAATTGAATTAATTTGCTTTGAAAATTCAGTTGACGTATAATTCACTTTCACTTTCAAGATTCAGTTTTTTTGTCACACATCCGGGTCTTTTCAGAGTAATCGAACGCGGATTGACCGATTGAAGGTTTTCCGTCAGTGAAACTTCCTTTATGGAAATGTACTGTAGATGTATGGTTTGGTCTCAAGGAGGCCGTAAAACACAAGAAGAAAAATAAATTATTTATTGGCATAAAGGTCTAAATCTATCGTGCCAAAAAGTGATGGTCTGCCAGAAATCGATTGGTGCTGCAGGAGCATGCACGAGAGGACTCGCTGTTTCAGTTCTTCAAAATTTAACAAGATTAAACCCTAAAAATAATTATTTGTTTACTCGAGATTATAGCAAAGGTGTCTCTGTTAACATTTTCTTTAAAAAATGCACTTTAATGGTCAAAACAGCCTAATTTCACCTGCCTGCCAAACATTGATTACGAGCTGCCAAAAATTAATTATGGCTCCCAATTTAACACAATTTAACAAGAAAGCAAAACAAAACTTTTTTTGTTTTTAACCATTAAAGTGCATTCATTAAGAAAAAAGTTAAGGGAGACACACCTTTGCTATAATCTTGTGCAAACAAATAATTGTTTTTAGGTGTTAATCTTGTTAAATTTCGAAGAACTGAAACAGCGAGTCCTCTCGTGCACGCTCCTGCGGCGCCAATCGATTTTTGGCAAACCATCACTTTTTGGTACGACAGATTTGGACAGATACACAAAAAGGAAGTTATTTTTCTTCTTTGTGTTTTACCGCCTCTTTGAGACTGAGCCACACATCTACATTACCTTAAAGGACGTTTCACTGACGGGAAACGTCGAGCTGTGTTCGATTACTCTGGAACAGGGATCTGCAACATGCGGCTCTAGAGCTACATGTGGCTCTTTGGTCCCTCTGCAGCGGCTCTTTCAAGCTTTGAGCAAAACTGAATTTTATCGATTGTTTTATAAACAACAACAATGTACTAGTTTTAGCTGTTTTCATGTCATTTATTTTGTAAATACTCACTTTAACTTTTTGCTTCATTTCAATACTTAATTTTTTCCTCCCACAATTTAAAAAATGCATGGGTCTGCATAGCTAATAGTTTGTTTTGTTGTTTAAAAAAAAAAAATATATTTAAGAGACTTTCCCCACCTCTTTACAAGAACATGGTCTTTTCATTTGTCTTAAATTGCAATAATATCTATAAAAGTTAAAAACCATTATGTTTTTAGCTTTATAATGCCTGGCCACAAAAGTCTCCTCCAACAAACCTAAAGTGGCCCACGGGCCACCAGTTGATAACAGTTGTAGCAGGTTGTTGTGGCTCTAGACATGTTTAATTTAATGAATGTGGCTCTTTTGTTCATGAAGCTTGCAGACCCATGCTCCGGATGGACCCGAATGTGTGACTCTAAAAAAAAACAACAAAAAAAAAACTGAATTTTGTAATTGAAACTGAATTATAAAACTGAATTTTCAAACTATTAAACCCAGTTTCAATTTAGTGAAAATCCGTTTAAAAACAGCAATTCAAATTCAGTTTGTGATGGCACAAGTTTCAACCAATAATTTCCCCTCAAGCTCAATAAATGAACCCCCCAACCCTGTTTTACAAACAATAATTAGCGAGCGTTCAAAAATGCAGAAAGTTCTGAATTTTTGACAAAACGTCGACATTTCCCTGCAGTTTGTCACTGGAGTTGCCACGAATTCAAAGGACGTGTTCTCATGTGCTTAAATCAAACGTTAGGGTAACGCGGAGCAGCAGTGCCTTACGGGAGTACCGCCGTGCGTACACATTCGTGTAAATGTTGCTTTGTGTTTGTGTGAGAGCAGGATGCACAGAAGAGGAGTCAACAAAAAAAACAACAAAATAACATTTAAGTAAATATTATCTTAGAGTTTATTTATTTTGATCTTACAGAACCATTAGTCATGAGTACTCCCCATCATTACCATCACCCCGCACTATGTGCTTTTATTTCTCCATTGTACGTCTCAGCTGCATCTTCTTCAGGCCACCAGCAGGACGATCCTTTGTGTATCATTATCTGTGAAGGTTTTGCAGAGAGTCCAGCTGCTGGCAGGCCCTGGGGTTCAAACTATCTCCTCCACCCTCCCTCCTGTTTTAGCTCACCTGTTTGTGTAAGTTTTGTAGTTTTGATTCTCCTGTTGTGATTTTGCTGTCAGGACACAAGGCATGCACAGCTGGGGGATGAGGAGGCTGTAAACACATCGTCAACCACCTCCCATCTTATTTATTCTCCTCGACACTGTTGGCCTTTCTGTCTCGGTGTCCATCTTTTGCACCCCTGTCTGCCCCGCTCTCGTCACATCGCCGTCTATCAGCTGGAGGATTTGTCATCGGCGAGCCCGGCTTGTTCTCTCAGCCTGCTGTCACAACTCTGCTCACTTCACTCAGGGTGTTCTTCTGACTGTTCTTATATGATTACATACACCTTGACTGATTCATTTTTATTTATTTATTACACTTATTTAAAAAACAGAGGGTTGATTGGAGTTCATGGCTCCTTATTCATGTTACAATTGTCCTATGGTTAAACTTATAACTATTAAAAATAACCTAAAGCAGTACTGCATATGATTTTGGTAGAATAGGGAAAGAAAAAAAAGCTTAATAAAAACATTTTCATAAATATAAATTCTAAAAATCTATTTCACATCAATTAACAATGCAAAGTAATCCAGATTTAATCAGCATTTGGTGAGGCCAAACTGCCAGAAAATGGCATCAGTTGCACACAGTTTTTGGAGGAACTTTGCAGGTGTTTGAATCTGCCTTGGAGAACTAACTACACATCTTCTATTGATGTTTTTCTCCTAAATCCACCAGTCTCTATTTAAACAGCACTCTGTGTGGGTCAAACCTTCACCACCAAGACTTCTCGCTCTTTGTTATACTGAACATAGTCCTCAGTGGCTGAATTGTTTGCAGAAATAGGGCACCAGTTAACATGTTCCCTGTTAGTATTGCATGTTTGATAAGTTTCAGCACTGAGGACACCATCCATCCTGACTACGTATTTTCCGGACTATAAGTCGCACCTTTTTACCTCATTTGCATGCCCTGCGACTTCTAGAGGGACGTGCCATATTTCTGGATTGGGGGGGGGGGGGGGGGG
>JARVGV010000111.1:16158696-16173078 GCA_031762435.1 Hypsolebias longignatus | reverse complement strand
GAAAGGTCCTCGGATGAGGATCGAAACGTTTTCATGTAACAAATAAAGTCCAGTTGATTCTGTATTGAACCTTTTTTAATTGTAAGAAAAACTCAGCATTATTCTCCAATACAGTACATAGATCTCCTACATCTGCAGTGCAGCCATGAATAGTTGGTACTGATCCACATTTTAGTCATAACCTTGCCATGAGTCATAAGTTGAACTGGCACAGGTTATGATAGCACTGCAGAGATGCACTGCAGAGATAAATACTGAAATATTGTAACTATCATGTTATATAATTGTCAAGGTACCCAGAGTTCAAACTGAGAATCAAGAGAACAATGCAGTATAAAAAGGTATTTATTCATAAAGTAGGTAAACAGGGACACAGGAGGTAGAAGTAGAAAAGGTGAGTATGGTCCTGTAGGATCTATTGTTACTCAAAGAAGAGATTATAGGGCTTACTTGTTTTCTTATGGTTTGCAGGTTGGAGATGAAGGACCAGGGGATTCCAGGATGGCAGAGCAGACCAAGGTGACCAGGTAAGTGGGTAAAGAAAGAGTTGCATTTAGGCCTAAAAAAATCCAGCCCGGCCCAAACCCATATCATTTTTTTTCCAACCCTGACCCAAAACCGACAGACTAACTGTAACTGCTGGCCAACCCCCCACCCCCCAAGAAACAAAACAAAAAACAAATTTTTTTAAATTAAATGTTACTGCTTTTGTAAGCAAATCAGTTTGACATTATATTTTAAAAACACACTTCAAATAAAGATATAAGATTTCTTGTTTCACCAAATGCATATTAACATACAAAATGAATAGCCTAAAATAATCAACTGTAAAGATAGGCTAATGCAGATGAATAAAAATATTTCTAGAGTAAAATTATTTGGAAAATACAAAACAAGGCTATTTTAATTTAACACACTGCTCGATTCGGGTTTTGTAGATGCTGTTACTTACTTCATCATAGATGACAACAGGTGCGAAGACGTGCGGCCGGCCGGTGATCAGCTGACCCATCTGAAGATTAACTGGACTTATTTTTTACCTCCTTCAAGTAGATTAACACAATTATATATTGTGCGTTCTTATTTAGTTTTATTTGTGCTGTATGATTCATGAAACTGCATCAAAGCCAGAGCTGGCATGCACAATTATTGTGCAATACACCAGTGGCAGCGCTACTCTCTTCACAGTCTGATTAACTGTTGTACTCTTCTTTTTTTCCTCTTCCTCTCAAAAACTCAAGTAAACTTATTGCCCCCTCCTCTACAAGTATAACACTATTTTATATTGTGCATTTTTATTTAGTTTCATTTGTGCTGTATGATTCATGAAACTGCAACAACACTGGCACAGCCCGCATATTAAACACATTATTAAGTGACCAAATTTGGGTCGAGTCAGGCCGAGCTTCGGGCTTCAGGCTTCAGGCTCAGGTTAGAAAAGACAGCTCTAGTAAGGAGCTAGACAGTGGCAGGATGGACCTCACAGCTGGTTGTCTAGATGTTTAATGGTTCTTATGGTTGTAGTTTGTGAATGGCAGTTCCAGAAGATGGACCCAGGCAGATTCAAGGAGCTTGACAGAGAGTGGTCATGAGGTGAATCAAGGTAGCAAGGAACCACAGAGCAGAAGCTACGAGGAGTACAAGTAGAGCAAAGGTTAGTTTAATATTGGGTTGTGTTTACTATTATGACATAATCATTGATTGGTCTAGTTCAGTGGCAAAACTAGTATGATCTCTGCTTGAGCTTGTTACTAGTAAGTGTGTTTGTTAAACTTCAACACCAAAATGTTGAACTAGTGCAATGCAAAAATGATGCTTGATATCAAGAATATTAAATAAAGCACAAGCTACTTGCCATGTGAATTGGGATGGACAATAGGTAAGGAGGAACAACAGTGGGGAAATGAGATAATTAGGAACAGAAGAGGTGAAAGATGGGAGGGTGTCGGACGTACAAGAAGAACTGAGCTAGATGGTTGAGCTGACTTTAAAAAGGCTTATGAGATGATTAGAGATGTGGTTGCTCTTGAACCTTAGTCAACATGTTAACTCCATTAGTGGTTTAACTATGAGCTTTGAAGTTCACCTTGTAGGTCGGTGATTTGAAGGAATAAAAACATACATTACAAGAGGTACCACACATCAACTTGAAAACTTGACAACAGCACTGGGGTTGTGGTTAACCCTGTCTGTGGCCATAGTTGCATTTGTCAGTGTATATAAATTGCTTGAATAGTGATCTCTACTGCTGAGCTCCTGTTGTCACTCCAAAAGAATGTTTTAATTGCCCAGCAAAGACTATACAAGCTATTGTAATAGATAGTGCACATACCAAACACACAGCAGCTGTTAGCAGCGTCTCTGCTCTGCTCGCACCAATGTTCTGCTCTTCATCAAAGCCTAAAAAAAAAAATCCTAAGCATGCATCGCTGCATATATTACTTTCAGCAGAGCCCACAAGTCTCACATTTGGCATTTACTGTAGAACTGTTGCCATAATACAGTTTGGAATGTAATTATGCTTGATTGGTGGATCAGTGTCAATAAATCAATAATGAAATGTTGGGATTAAGCCTGCGAGCTTGGGCGTGCTGGTTAATAGAGCTACAGTATAGGCCCAGAGAGTTTTCGTCTTGCAGTGTAATCCTTTATATGACACAGTACGAGCCAAACAAATCCCACATTTTAATAAAGACAGGAATTCTTTTCCAGACGCTCAATGTGCTCGTCTGTTTTCAGTGAGGTGTTGGATAGGATAATTACTGCAAATGTACTGGTTTGTTATTGAGTGTAAGAGCCAGATGTGTGAACCATTATTTATAGTGCCTGAAGAAGAGGTATTGTGTGCAATGCAACAAATTGTGGTTGAATGTGTAGCATCTGCAGGAAATCAGCAAATATTCCTAAAGATATGACTGACATTCAAAAACTATGCCAGTGATGTTTGATATACAGTATTTTAGCAATTGGTAGCTCATAAAACCAGCAGCAACAGTGCCTGACTTTGTGCTGACTGGAAAACACATTTAAAACTCTGGATGTGTTCAACATGAGAAAAGACATTTAGTCTATATGTTTGTGGGCTGGCTAAAACAAAAACCCTGGATTTTTGTTGATGACGCTCAAACAAGGAAAATTAACTCCACTTGATGTGTAAAAACTGGAGTTCTGTGGAGACAAACTGATTCATGCCTTGCCAATAGAAATGTGCATCGACTATGACGACACTGATTCACCCTGTTGATCTCTTTTTATTTCATGTGTTCATAGTTCAGAAGCTTACAACAGTAAAGTCAACCAATAATTATTAGTTGTGAATAGCAAAAAAATATGCTTGACACTTTGGTCCAAGCTATTTTCTGTTTCTCCAAACACCAAACAAGCATAAACATAAATAAATAAAATCAATAATAATAATAATATCGGTAGTTTGTTCGCAGTCTAGTTTTAACACCAAATCCCTGCCTTTTCCTGCAAGATTTCAACAAAACGTAACAGTTTATTGAACATATGAGTTGAACATGGTGCATGTGGTAACTGCATTATCCCTGTGGCCTTGTCCTAGACCCCAGCTCTGATCCCATGACCCCACACGCCCCAGCCAGCACATTACTCAGACAAAACACTGTTGTTTCTTTTAATTCCTTGACCTTTTTACAAGAAAAATTATCTTTCCATTTTAGTTGATGCCATTTCATTGTCTCTCCATGTTTGTAATATGACGCACGAAGCACAAAGTCTGGCATGTTAAATATCAGGAAAAGATATTTGAATTAACGTTGGCATGCTTTCAAATTAAAAAACATCCTTTTTTGCTTTTTGTTTAATTTATGTTGGACTCTGAAGAACAAACTTGTTCTGACCTGTATGTTTTACTTATGTTAATTTGAATTTTAAGAGGGATATTTGTTCCTGCCTCAAGGACAACTTCTACAAGGAGTGACAGAATGGATTTACCTCCACATCCTGGAATCTTAAAAACTAACATTTCCAGTCGTTGTGGACAGGATATGAAGAATACCTGCTGTAGCAATCAGAAGGCATGTACTAGTTAAACAAATCTGTGTGTTGGGGAGTGGGGTGGAAAAGAAGAGTGAGTGTATATACGTGTGAGTTTGTGCAGTTTGGAGCTCTTGGTGTGAAAATCTACAAAATGTCTTGTGTTTCTCAGGTCAGAAGTTTGAAGGGAAAGGGGGATTTGTGTCCACACACACTAAATTTAACTAAACAAGAAAGTGCATTCAGTTAAAAGGGTGGCAACTGGTGTCGTAATAAAATATGATCACAGCATCCTTCCATCTTCTGATGATCTGGAGCTAGGCTGTAGGAGAATGGCCTTAGCTCTTCCCATCCAACCACCTCTTCCAGTCCATGTGAGGGAACAACAAGATGTACTGTAATCAAGCCAGGCATGAGGAACGATATGGTCACAGTTCGGCCCCTGCCTGCTGCAAGTGGGACACGTTGGAAACATCTCTCCTAAAAAGGTATTTTTTACCGGATAGTCAAATCACCTCAACTGCTTTTTGATATGAAGTAACTGCATCTGTAACCTGATCTCCTCAAAAGCAGCTGAGCACTTCACCCTATCCCTGAGTTCAGGCACTCTGCAGATGATGAGCACTTTGGCCATTTGCACTTGCAAACTATTATTTTATCACTATGGTTTTAGATTAGGGTAGCAACTCTAAGGATGTTAGAAATGAAGCTGCCAGGAAAAAGGCAACGAGGAAGGCCAAAGAAAACATATATGGATGCAGTTAGAGAGAACATGGAGATAGATGGAGTGAGGACAGAGTGAGATGGAGGAGGATTCACTGTGGCCACTGAAAAGGTAACAGCTGAAAGAAAAGGAAGAAGATCATAATCATGAATGAAGGTTGGAGTGTGTATTAGTTATTAAAATAACAGGTTCAGCTCTTTCCTCGCCATGACACAGGCACAGTGGGTACAGTTTGTGCACCACAGCATGCACGGCTCTTATCTGCCTAACATCCAGGTTGTTCCTTTCCCACTTGTGAACAAGACCTGAGAAACTACATGCAGCAGCTCATTCCCAAGCTGGATTTGATGATCCAGCCTTTTCTGGCTAAAAACCAAAGTCTTGGAATAATAAATAGTTCTCAATGGAACCCAAGACTCCAAATTACTCAAAGACAGCGTGACACAATGAAAGGCGTGGTTGTTATCCATCTCTGAGTAACAAAAGTTCATGTATGTATGTATGTATGTATGTATGTATGTATGTATGTATGTATGTATGTATGTATGTATGTATGTATTTATGTATGTATGTATGTATGTATGTATGTATGTATGTATGTATGTATGTATGTATGTATGTATGTATGTATGTATGTATGGATGGATGGATGGATGGATGGATGGATGGATGGATGGATGGATGGATGGATGGATGGATGGATGGGAAAAATAACAGGCTTTAAAGGGAAACTGATGAGGGGGAACTGACAACACCTGGGGAGAGACAGTGAGGAACAGGTGAGAGTGGGAGGGGCAGGAGCTGAACCACATGAGGGGGAAAACCCTGGGAAGACAGAAAGTAAAACTAAAGCACACAAAACTAAATCATAAACACACAAGACACAGATCATGACAGTTAAAAGCTGCTCCATGTTCTAAGACACAAACCTCCTCATAAATCCAAGGAAGTGGACTCTCCTTTTCTGAACATGGATTGTTTGATCTTCCTATAGCTGGATCGTACCCTCTGGTCCCCCTTTTTAAAAGAGGCACCACCACCTCAATCTGCCAATCTAAAGACACTGGACCCAACCTCCACGCAATGTTGCACTGACAACTTAATGAGGACGGACAGAAATTTCAGAGCCTTGAGGAACTCAGAGTAAGTCTCATCCACATCCAGTTCCTGCTGCTGTGGAGTTGTTTAACCACCTCAGCAACCTCAGTTCCTGTGAAACAAATCCCCATTAACCCAGTCAGAAATTCTCAGTGAATGGCCCCTCACATGCACACTGACACTGCAGTCACCAGCCTCCTTTACTCATGACAACTTTAGCTTTTGTCCTTCTAACGTGAAAACAAATGCATATAAGATGTGCTCTTATGTCCTTGCTGAAGACAGAGGTCTCTCCCGGGCGTGTGAAATAACTCCGTGAAAAGCTGCCCTCCAATCTGGTCGGGTGAGACGGCCACTGATTTGCTAATCATTTCACTGCTTTCACTCAACTGACAGGCTGTCAGCGGAGAAGAAGAGTGGATGACCGCCTTTCAAATGAAAAGAGACAAAAAATAGAACAAACAGATGCATGTAAATAAAGTGGAAACAATCCAGATTTAATTTAGGCATTTCAGAAACAGCAGCTTTGCACTGCAAGTTTGTCTCGCTCATTATTTAACTATAAGGAAAAAAATAAACAGGTTTTTAAAAAAAACAGACTGCAATTCTACAAAATCCACCATCGTAAAAAATTTATTTTGTTAACATAATGCAATAAAATTAGACAGTTTGCAAGTGATTTTTATTTCTTATTTGTTAGTCGTTTTTTGTGTATTATGTATTGTTTTTCTTATTTATTCAAATGTTTCTTTTTTGTTTCAGTAAGTTCAAGTGTGTATGCCTGTGTGTGCATCCTGTAGCAGTGTTCTCTATTAAAAAAATAACCTTAATTTTTCTTCTTTGACCACTACATGTGACCAGATCACAGCATGCGTTTCCATCTGAGTGCAGGTTTTTGCTGATCCATGAATCCGAGCCACGCTGGTGTTTGGGGTTCAGAAAAGGCAGACTAGAAGCAGCAGATGTAGAATATCATTAGCCGTACAGCCGTTCTGCACACTGCATCCCTGCACACACTCACAGTATATCTGTACAGTCATCTGCATGGGACTGAGTGAGCGCTCAAATCAAACGTTTACGTAGAAATGAATTTCCCTCAAGAAACTTTGCGACCTCGACTCGTTAAGTCTGAGCCGGGTCACTGATGCTCCAGTCAGGTTTAGATTCTGCTGTTTAGCAGGTTCCCAAGCACAGAAACATGAATGCATTTACATTTAGAATGTACCAGATGACTTATAAAATTGGATGATGCATCGTTACCATGTTCTTTTTTCCAGTTCTCACTGACGTTCCTCAGTCAATTATTTGTGTTTCTGACACTAACTACACTTTTTATTGTTGGTTTTGTGTGTGTGTGCTGATGATCACTTGAACTGTGTAGATATAATCATCACATGATGCATTTATTTGTCCTTCTTCTTAAACTCTGACAACGCATGATGTGCCGTCATTATTCAAAACAAAAACACAATTTATATTTAACCTATATTTATACAGGTTAACCCCTTTGAACCTTGGGAACTCATTTACAAGACAGACCTGATTTTGACAAAGAATGATGACAACAAAGACAACAACAGACAATCATAAAAGATGCGTACAAATTGAGAATTACAAGTGAAAATAAAATGGTATTTAAAAAAATAACAAAACAGCTTGGAAGAAAACAGCTAAGACAATAAAACAACAGATAGGTAATATAAATTAGGTTTCCCGGTTGCAGTTATTGCTTTATTGTCCCAAAGTTGTTATTTTTTTTAATCCAGTGCTGGCGATAGATTGCAGCCGTATCTCACCATCAAAACATAACTGAGGTTGAAGAGGAGAAATGAGACGTAATTTATAACAGGTTGTTGTATAATTGCACAAACGCTTCTGCCTCTCAGGACACTCCAGTAGTGCTGGTGAAGGAATTCTGTGGCCTGACTTTCATTATCCAGCTGTGGATCTGTGGCAGTATGGACAAAGAGACGGCTCAGAGCGGAACATTTGGAGCTGGTCCAGACCAGGCCCGGTGCCAACCTCTGTTTACTGTCCAAACGGCTTGAGTTAAAGAAGTAAACAGCAGCATGAGGCAAAGTGATACACTTAGCGGAGGTTTTGTGAAAACACATGGTGGAAGCTTCTGCTTGATTTGCTGCGCACAGAAGAAAATTTGTTGCTGAAGTATTTACAGCAGAAATCTGCTCCGCAGCTTTTATTGACATCATAGCTGAGATCAGCAGCGTTTGCAAGTTGTTTGTGCCTCGGGTTGAGCAACTTTAGCCTCTTAATTAGCTGACGTACCACAGCTACACCAACATGCTGCTGAGCTGTCGCTTGATTTAAAAGGCCTTTGGTTCTCAGTTTTTCTTCATGGTGAAGTGTTATCATGCTTCAGGACTCAGCTTACTGTTCAGAGACCCACTGGATTTTCATCAGTGACTTAGCGTTTAGCCACTGGACCACGTTAGAGGCATTATCTTCTCTTCGCGGTTCCATAAACGTTTGGAATAAAACCAAAACCACTTGGGACAGATCTACCAAATCCCAAGCATCATGGCTAAATGTCTCATTCCTCATGATATCCAATGTCTTCCAGCCAAGTCTTTGACTTTGTATCATCTCTTGCACTGTGTTCTTTGCATGGCTTTGTGTATTGCTTGTGGTTTTATATCCATAGAAATGCAGTCTAAGCCAAACACATGGCCACCTGGCTCCAGCGAGCCTAGCCACATCATGGACACACACACACACACACACAAACTGACAGAGGTCTGTTCAATTAGACAGATTTAATGATAGTGGTGACAGCAGCTGGATTCAACAGGAGACAGTAAGAGCCAAGATTAGGGACAATGAGTTGAGATGAGTCTAGGGTTCTGGCCAGTAAAGCTACAGGAAAATCAAAGCTGGAAAGGCAGATGGAAAGACTTCAAAGAGAAGGTTTATTGGTAATTCTTAATGAACATCTTAATGAGAGGTGATGGTTCTTTTGGATCTGCCATTGATTTTGAGGGTGGCGATCAGACCAGAGGCTCTCCGCTCATTAATGCACAACTTAGGCCAATTCAGAAAGAAATAGAGGGGTTTGGTAAAAGGAAAATAGTGGGAGAGCATAAAAAAGTACATTAAAAAAGCAGAAGACATAAAAAAATAAAGGTGAAATAAATTAGCAAAGATTTGCTTTCTGTTTCTTTTGAAAAGCATGCACTTTTAAAATGACAAAGACAACAAAGTCAAGTCCATCAACCTTGGTAAGTACATTCAATTTTTACATTTTTCCCAAAATCAAAGCATTTCTCTCACATCTCACATTTCACTCAATACAAATTGTAGGTTTAGTGTCTTAAAACACATATTTGACATGTTGACAGAAGCATCTTGAGATTAAACTAACAAGCCAGAAGCTGCTTAAGCCTTCAAGCTTTTATTAATCTTTATGGAGAAAGTCTGTCAGAAATCTATTTTGCTAACAGGAAAATACCACTGCAAAAGAAATCTTTTGATGTCACGTCTGAAATACATCTTCCTGTAGATGTCATACATGACACCAGGTAAGAAATACATGTCATACCTGGTGTGCAAGAGAGCAAACTAAGATGTAGGGGGTGGAGTATCCTCCACCCCCTACATCTTAGTTTTGCAACAAGGTGGAATGTTTTCTACATTTTGATACTAAAGGAGTAAAAATTTAAAACAGACAAAAGTGGTGTGTGTGTGGGGGGGTGGGGGGGGCAGGTGGGTTTAAATAATCTATTAGGAATGTGTAAATTATTCACAAAGCAGAGCGCAGGCGGCAAAGCGTGTGGAGAGGAACAAAAGAAAGCTCCTAAAATTGAGATAAAGCAAAAGGAAAACAAGGAAACGAGCATTTCTTGTTAATACTCAGCAGAAAACGGTGTTGAAAGTATAATTATTCTCTTCAGAGCCCAATCTGAAAGGCCCCGTCTGCTGCGGGGTTTCCCTTTTGCCCTTCCTCTCCAAGCAGTGGGTTTTTTCCCCCTGAGACTTTGGGGGTGGCGGGGGCTTCTAGGAAGGGGTCTGTTTCAACCTCGGTGCGCTCAAATGCACCAATGTTCAAGAAAAATAGGTTCAAGGAGGTGAAAGCAATGGAGCAATGGAGAGAGGTGGCGTGACTTAGGGGTGCAGGGGGATATTTTATTATTTTTTTTTTTCTGCTGTGACAATGTCTGCCACTGTCCAGGTTCTGAGTCCCACAGCCAAAAACAGCACAGGTTCATTATGGAATGGAAAATACAGATCCGTCATTTAATGGGCAGGTGGGGGGGAAATGAAAGCTATCTGATGGGCTGAGGATGGGAAGCAAGAACGAGAAAAAAGCTTAAACTTTACTTCAATTGATTTAAAATGACCACCCCAGTGTTTTGTCAAGCTCCAAAAGGATCAAGTAAAGCTCACGTTCATGAGCTCCGTGACAACAGCTATAGACATGACAGTGGAGGCAACCTCTGCCTCCGCTCCTCAGAGGTGTCTCCGTGTGCTAATCAAGGCCCGTACTTCTTTCACCTTCACAAGTTTAGCCACTTCGGCAGGAAAATTTATTGTCCAGCTGCTGCACCCTTTTGTAGCACAATCAGAAAGGCACACATGCCTAACAGGACCTCAAAGGTCCACTGCCTTGTTTTTAGCTCCTGCCTTTAATCACTTCAGCAGATCGCTCTAACAGAACACACTGTTTGCACACTCGCTCTACAATATCCAAAAGTGGTTTCTTAACCTCATCCGCCCCCCCTTCTTCAGTACCCCTAACCCGCCCCGAACATATTTCTAAGCTCAAAATGTGCATGAACCCACACCGCACACTTAAACATGCACGCTGGGAAAAATGTGCACGTGCCTGACTCACATTAAGGTCATGTGAGTCAAACATGTGAAGCTTTGCTGATACTGAGGCAATAGAGGGATTACAGGAGACGTGCAGCCCAGTCATCAGCGCACAGTTTTTGAATGTGTTCACAGTGAGAGTGTGGAAGCGAGCAGCAGCTGGACGGGGCTGTGTGTGGACAGGGAACGCAATTCACACTGCAGATTCAAAAAGACAACTGTCTCTGACATACTTTATGAGAGCAAGTCATTTAACCGTTACCTGGAGCTCTTTCCTCAAAGCAACAAAGCAGCTCTGAGCCGTTCAGGCTTGTTTTAGTGAATACGACTTCAGATGCAAAACATTATGACATATTCAAAGTTTGTTTCCAGGTAAAACACCCAATAAAGTTAAGCCAGGTCCTCCGGACGGTTCTTTTTTGTTGAAACGTTTCATCTTTCATCCAAAAAACTTCATCAGTCTGAGGAGCCACAACAAACTCAGTCTTATAAGTAGCACACTCACATAGTGGGCCAACCAGTTTGATGGTGATAAGAAACCATCCAGAGCACCTGACTTAACTTTGTTAGATTTTTTTTTTTAACCTGGACTGTTGAGCATTAAGTTGGATGTTTTGAACCACTGTGATCATGGCTGCCTCAGACAAGTCGGTGATGGAGAGGGCAGACTCCAGAAACCAGCTTATCACCATCAAACTGGTTGGCCCACTATGTGAGTGTGCTGCTTATAAGACTGAGTTTGGTGTGGCTCTTTGGACTGATGAAGTCTTTTGGATGAAAAATGAAATGTTTCGACAAAAAAACTGTCCAGAGGACCTGACTTAACTTTGGTGGATTATGACATACTGTATTGCTTTATTAGTGTTTTCATAAAAACTAAACCAAAACAGGGTGGCATGGTGGTGTAGTTGGTAGGTTCTTAGGAGTTGGTAGAAGGTTGCAGGATCAAATCCCAGCCTGGGACTTTTCTGGATGGAGTTTGCATGTTCTTTCTGCACACGCATGGGTTTTCACAAGGTAGTCTGTTGTTTGTTTTTCCCACAGACTAAAGGCATGCATGTTAGACTGACTGGTAAATCTAAATTGTCCCTTGGTGTGAGAGAGAGATTGACTGGTTGTTTGTCTCATTTGTGGACTTGTGACCTGTCCACTGTGTAACCCCTCCACCGCTTGCTCAGTGACTGGGTGCCAGCGACCACCAGGACCTGGAAAGGAACAAGCAGGTTCAGAAATTCTGTAGATAGATCACCCAGAACAGCAGAAGCAGCACTAAAATGGAGGTCCATCATCATTTATGGGGAAAAAAATGACTGGTAGTACTTTGTACTTCATCACAGAGTGAAAACGTTCAACATTCAAGACAGTTGCCATCTTCCTCTGTTTCAAACTTTCCATCAGGTTTAACTCACAGTGTTCCATGTACAAAGTAAAACTGCAGACCACTCAACATTCTCAGACTGTACAGATCTCATTTCTGATGTTGACGTAAACATTGACATTTGTGAGACTGCGATAAAAAGAGGACTGAACAGTATGTGTAAGTATATGTTGTGAACTGGCAACACGTCCAGGATTCGTCCTGCATCCATGTAACAGCTGGATTAGGCTAACCCTTAACAGAACACATGAATGAAGAACCCGTGGAGCACCTTGGAGTCATTGAGTCAACCATGGACCCCTCTGATCAAAGTCCTCTAGAGTAAAATATCTGCCCAAGAGCTGAAATTTGGTTGTGCAGATGAACAATAACTCCAAACACAGCTCCAAATCCACAACAGAGGTGAAAGTTTAGCCTTTTCCCTGACTGAAATGTAGAAATGAATGCCTCTAAACCTCACTGATTAGTAGCAGGGTTAGAAGAACTGGCTCAAATGTAAAGGACCAGTAAGGTCAGACAGATTAATAATTTCAAATCAGTCTCTAAAGGGGCTGAAACTGTTAGTGACATAAGGAAGTTTCCAAAAAATGTTTTGAAACGTTTATAGTAATTCTGAATTTCCTCATATGAGTTTTAACGCCTCACTCTCATGTCACTGGAATCTTGAACATGCTGGGAAATTTAGCAAATTTCGCTAAGAGTTAATGCAAATACATCCTTCAGTGTGAATCCAAGGGAACATTTGAGTACTTATAATTTTGTGTCCCCAACTAGTCAGCAACAGTCACAGCCCAGTGCCTGTTATTTATTGCTGTTGAGTGGTTCTACAAGCAATTTTTGTATTTCTATCGACTAAATTACCCGTCCAGTCAGTTTAATTGTATCCAATGAGTACAGAAAAAACAACTGCTACAAGTGTGTATGTGCAAAGAAACACAAAGGTGCAAGTTGATGAAACAAACTGCTGAGAGATACATCTCTGAAATCATCCCTGTTTCTTTAAGAACAGTAAATTGTTTTGATTCATACTCCAATACAGGGTCAAGAAGTTGCACATACGTGGGTGCACATTTACTGACCTCCATGCTCCTTGCTGCTGTGAAGAGAAAGAAAATGAATGGCAGAGAATGAAACAGAGGCACATGTGTTTACACTGGCAGAGCGAGCTCCATGGGAATGGCCAGTCCACATTTAGTGTGGAGAAAGCTCCAGTGTGACTGACGGAGCCTGCAAGGCTTTGAGGATCAGCATCAATCAGCAGCAGTGTTGCTGATTGCTTTCACTGTCCGGGTTGGCCGCACCAAACAAAAACAAAAAGCAGGAAAATATGTCTCATAAAATGGGAGACCATCCTCTAAAGGTGAAGGGGTGCATGCAGCAGGGCAGAGTTTGATAGGTTGTCTGCTGACTGCATGCAATTCCTGCACTAATGAAGGGTCTGGAATGCCAAGGACATCCCAGCAGAGTCGTTTGTGTGACTGTCTCATTTGGCAATGCCCATAATTTCATCCCCAGAGAGGAAAATTCATCTACAAATCTTTGCGGTGCGCTCCCTCCTCCATGTTGTCGATATGTTTCTGCCATGTGTTCCAAGTCTCTCCATCTAATTGTTTTCAAAGGGAAAATAACAACCGGAGGGTGGGCTTCAGTGGGTTCACAGCAGACCACAAATTCTTAAATGTTGGGCATAAATTTTAAAAGCAAGGAGGTTTATCCACAAAACCAAGAATTAGTATCCATTTCACAGTCCCATCTGTCTTCTGGGAAGAGAACGGATTTCTTGTACTGACATTTGGACATCCATAAACAGAGCTGGAGTCCATTGATTCACATAATTGCATTAAGTGGCTTTTGTCCTTTTCACAGCAGCTTTATGGTTATAGATTGACTCTCAGAGTTGAATGTCAAACAGGAAATGGTCCAGCAGGGAAGGAAAAACGATTTAAGATGGCCAGAGGCTAAATTAAAGTGTGACTAGATTGATGGATAAAGTGGAAAAAACAAGGTTTGTCCCATCATTTATCAGCAAAAGGGACAAAAGGCACATAAACAGCTCGTATACATTATGGTTGTCACACAACTGCCCTCAGTGTAGAAATTCTCAACTTTGTTTAGATGAGAAAAATGTGTAAATATCATCTCTGCTCTGATATTCTCAGGCCAAGCACCAAATGTTCTGCAGAAACTACAAGTGTTCCAGCATCTAAAACATCTTTATACTGTAGGACATCTGAACACCAACTTTGATGCACAGTATGTTCATCATCTAGTGCAGGGGGCTGCAACCTACGGCTCTGGAGCCACATGCGGCTCTTTGGTCCCTCTGCAGCGGCTCTTTCAAGCTTTGACCAAAACT
>JARVGV010000111.1:16034376-16044744 GCA_031762435.1 Hypsolebias longignatus | reverse complement strand
CAGCACCTGCAGAAAAATATCTCTACAGCTGCCACTGCTCTAGTAGTATCTCCACTGCCACCGCCTTCATGTGCTTCAATTGTCAATTGTTTAGTTGTACAATGAGAAGACCTTTTTAAATGAAATTGAATTGAACTGTCTTTTCGACTTTTTGATTGTTATTTTGACAAATTGGCACCATTGTTTTGGTACATGACATGATTACCCATCAAACATTTCTCTCGTATTTTTAATAAATAATGAAATTTTTACCAATGACCCATTTAAACTGTAAAACTGATGTGCAATTTAGTTGTGCTGTTTGATTATATTATTATGTTTGTAATTAAATTGCCCATGACTCTAGTTTTAGGGGTGGATATTTTTTAAGGGTATAGGCAGAAATGCTACTTGAAGGGGCAGCTATGTGATATTAAGAAGTCGGAAGTGCTGTGTTTAAAATGTGTGTTTCTGTAATTATTGTCATATTACATATCCAATACAGGTTTTATTAATTCAAAGCAGTCAAATTTGTTCATAATTTTATTATTAGTAAGCCTGAGAGTTACCGGATTCAAGCAAACAGTTACCAGAACAAACCCTGTCAAAATAAGAGCGTTACCGGATCCTGTTCCGCCAGGATCTGGCTCAAATTAAGCCCTGCTGTTTCTCAGTCCTAACTTATACTTTCCAATCATCTTTTCTCAGTTGAAATGGGGAAGTCACTGTAAAGTGGGCTGAAATTGTGTGCACTCACTTTTATGACATTGCATATTTTTTATTTAATTGATATTACTCTGTAGAAGCTTGATTTCACTGGACAGTAAATACATTTTTTTCAATGAAAACACATTTATATTGATAATTACTGGTTTATGACGGCATTAAAATAATAAAACATTCAAGGGGGTGAACACGTTTTATAGACACTGTATAAGCTCAAATAATATATTTACATACACAAGAGTTCAGAAATTAAATATGTTAGTTTTTAACTAAAGCACGATCTGATGAGCATGTATCAAAGGATTAAACTACAGGGTTTCTTAGAAGAAAGTCTTTACTTTCCTGTCTTTTGGATTGCTTTCCAGACTGCTTTAAGAGTCGTCATTGGCCAAGGTAGAATTGCTGCCCCTTTGCCAACAGACATCATTAATAAGCAATTTATTTTGAAGCCACACTGAGAAAAAGTGATCTTCACTGCACAAAGCTCTTGTTTTTTTTGTGTGTGTGTCTCTTTTCTCCCTTTGACAGCACACTTTCCCTATCTTCAGGCGATTATTAGAAGCTGCATTAGGTCTGTCTGAGGGGAATTGATCTGAGCTCTATTCATCTGCTGTGTCTCATTTATACACACACACACACACACACACACATTCACACAGCAAGGGCAGAGACGGGCTTTTTAGGACACACTGGTGCAGCTGTAGGCAAAAACACGCAAGAGGGGCTTTTGTGGAGACGAGTTGTAGATGTTTACCGGTGCACACAGAAAGAAACAAGTGATGTTGTGTAGGAGGGATACTGAAAATATTAAGTAAACAAAAATAAAGCTGTTTTGTCCAGGAAGATGGGCTGTTTGCTTATGGTACTGCATGTGCACCCAGGCTCCTAAAGAGAAGCAAATAATCAGCATTTAAACAGTCTGAGCAGACAAAGGCATAACCACACCGATCATTCAGCTATGATGAAAGCTAATTTGTCTGTCAGGGAGTGGAGCCACAACCCATTAGAGGTAACTATTGTCTGGGTTAAAAACCAAGCACTGCTTGATGCATTTACCTTGTCTAGATCCAATGAAAGCATCATATAATATCTACAAAAACTGGGACATTAAAAAAAAGTTAAATGTTGCATTTTGAAATACTGTAGTGTTTGTTTTTTGTTTGTGTGCTTCTT
Source organism: Hypsolebias longignatus (assembly GCA_031762435.1). NCBI lineage: Eukaryota > Metazoa > Chordata > Actinopteri > Cyprinodontiformes > Rivulidae > Hypsolebias > Hypsolebias longignatus. The sequence goes on along the minus strand of JARVGV010000111.1, from coordinate 16,042,866 downwards.
TAGTCAAACTTAACTATTTTTACACAAAATTAACACAAACTATAAAAACTGACCATATTATTGCCATTTTATTCCCTCTGCTAATACTTACAGCATGTAAATAACAGTATATGTTGTAGTAAATCAGCTACTAACTTTTGCTCAGTGTCTGTAAAACTGATTGCATCATTGCCTTTTTTGTGTTGGCTAATGTTGCTTAGCTGTGGTGGCCATTTTCAGTTGCAACGGTTATAGATGGATATTGGTATGTTATGTAGTTTATTTGTCATATGCAGGTTAACACAAGTTCAGCAGTGCAATGAAATGTTCAGGATGAGAACTGTTTTGACTCACCAAAAAAAAAAAAACAAAAAAAAAAACTGACAAGTTTGGGTTTTGGATTCAAATAAGCCAGACACAGGAGTACAAAAGAACAGTTTCTATTTATTTGGCAGCTGGATGGAGGAGTCAGTATCAGCAGTGTTAACAGGTCCTCACAGGCTGGAGGGAGAGAGTCACCTGTCAGCGTGGCAGCGATGATGTCACTGGCAGAGCAGCTGCAGTACATGGCTCATGGGGGGCAAGTCCAAGAACAAGATCGAGAAAACGAAGCACGGGTCATACACAGGGAAACAGCGCAGAGACCAGAGCCAAGTCGTAATCCATATTCGTCGTTGTGGAGGGAAAACAGAGTTGTTTACCGTGGTCAGAATAAGCAGATAATCCAAAAGGGTCAGGCAAGGCAAGGAAACCGTGGTACAGGCGTAATGTCATGACAAGGCGAGGCCAACAAGGATGTGGCAAGAAACTAAGAATGGCTTGATACCAGGGACCAGGAAAAGTATAATAATTTGGCCCTGGTGGATTGTGATCGTGACGCTTATAAAAGCAGAACAGGTGAGACTGATTAGCGCTGATTATTGTGGAGGTGCAAGGGAGGCGTGGCGTGGAGTGACAGGAGCAGGTTAGAGCAGAGAGATGGGTGACAGGCAAAACAAAGCTGGGGAACAGAAATCTTGGTAAGAGGGGCAGAAACTAGGCATGTCATGAAGGGGCAGAGATGTGAGCAAATGGGGGTGGGCAGCGGTGGCTGCTGATCATGACAACAATAAACAAACAAGAAATACTAAAGCATGCAATAAGGGTACAAAATAAAGTACCTAAAAGTGAAATAGTAATTATAATATTTGCAAGGTCCAAAATAAATATAGTACTGTATAGTAAACACCAACATGGTAGAATATAACGATGCAAGTATGTTGAATTTGTATGAATATTTCACAGGTTTGCATAAATGCACATGAATGATATATATTGCACATAACATATTACAGGTTGTGTGGCAGGTTATTGCACAGGTAGTGAGTAACACTGAGATTAATCCTACCTTCATTTATACAGGTTAGGCTCATTGAAACACGGGAACTCATTTACATGAGAGACCTGTCAAGTCTGCAACTTGCGGCTCTGGAGCCACATTCGGCTCTTTGGTCCCTCTGCAACGGCTCGTTCGAGCTTTGATCAAAACTAACACAAAACTGAATTTTATTGGTTGTTATACAAACAACAAAAAAAGGACTATCGGTAGTTTTAGAAGTTTTCCTGTAATTTATTTTGCAAATATGTGAATACTGGAACAAGTACAAAGAGTAAAATATACCCACTTTAACTTTATGCTTCATTTCTATACTTAGTCTGCTCTTTTCATTTGTCTTAAATTGTAAAAATATAATTTATTAGTTGTTTTTATCTTTATAATGTCACCCCTAGTGGATACAAAAGGCCCCTCCAACAAACCTAAAGTGGCCCGTGGGCCACCAGTTGATAACCATAGTTGCCGCATGTTGTTGCAGCTCTGAACACTTTTAATTTAGTGCACGAAGGCATAAAATGGCTCTTTTGATTGTAAAGGTTGCAGACCCCTGTGTTAATTGAATTATGATGCAATGACGATATTCAATGACGACTTTCTGAGGGTTTCATTTCAAATGTATTCAGTGGTTCAGTGAGATATTTCGCTAACAAACACCCATCATTTTAAGCAAAGATCTCCTCTCAGCTGCAGCCACACTAAATCTGAGCTCAGTACATGATACACCAACTGATTTTATAGCCATTTTTAAGGTCAGTCGGCTGTAGTGGCCAACCTGAGTCTTCAAATGTTCATCAGTTGTAGATCTATGTCCAATAATTATTTCTGGCAGGTTTTATCAAATCTGTTCAGCGAGTCACAATATATTTTGCTTGCAGGCAGAAAAACACACAGAAAGGCAAAAACACTGTTGTCCATCTTTGCCTTTTTGCAGAGGGCAATACAAATCAAGTAAGCTTTGACTAAAAATGTTGCGTTGAACCGTGAGAGTGTTCACAATAGTCCCAGAGCACTTTACTTTAAACCCACTATTCATGAAATATAACTATTGTGCCTTTGTTGAGTTTTTATTAGTTATTTATTTATTTAATATACCGTACTCAAAGATCAAACAAGCAAATTGTTTCATTTTCCTTTCCTTGCTTTCTCTGTTTCATTCATTTTTAATTGAATTTATCTCTGCTGCTGCACTCAGACCCAGACTAGCTGCTCAGGTGAGACACGAGACCAATAAACAGACTTAATCATGTGTGAGAGAGCGAGAGTCAGACATAAATTAAAAAAAAAGACACTGCCAGTTATTTATAAGAAGTAGATGCATAAAACTGGCAAGAATTCTCACGGACAAAATACTGTATGCCTAAAACGTAGATCAAAGACTTCTGACAGACATGGAGAGGAGGTTCTCATGTTCACATCAAGGAAACTGGAATGAAAAGACTGATTTGGAGCGGGAGCTGCGTGAGTAATGAGTCTAATTATGTTTTGGGTGTCGTACAGAGCTGCTGCAGGTATGATGGATTCCTAATGTTTCTGCTCCACTGAAGGACACTAGCTCTCCCAGCCTTAATATCCATCTGCAGCTCCGTGCACACAGGTTTTTCATACTGTCCCAGTGTTTGTGTGAGTGCAGCTTAAAGACAGTTTCCTGTGGGTAATGGTATGGTAAATGCTTATGTCCTGAGGGTTAATTGACAAACTCTGTAGTAAAATGCTGCAAAGGAAAACAAGCACTGACTAACAGGCAGGCAGCTGGGCTCAGCAGGACAGAAACTCCTGAACCATTTCTGTGTTTATAAAAATTATAATAAAATTTAAAAAAAATTAAATAATAGCTTGATTATAAATGACTGCATGCTGCAATTATAAATGTCAAATAAACACTTATGCAAATAATATTCGGACAAAACCAAAATATAATTTTCTTGTGTATCTAAAGCCTGAGGATATTTAATGCATTTTATTACTTAAAATTAGGTGGAGGGCTATCTGAGCACAGCTCTCTATTTTAAATGCATAATTTATGTTACACATATTTAGCCTATATTAACGGTATGCAATGTTACTTCTAATTTAATACTGTAAAATAATTTTAGGCATTATTTAAAGGGGTATTCAGATCCTTGGAGGTTTTGTAGAAAAGGTATGAACCATTAATATCTTAATTCTTAAATAAAATAAATTGCCACTATTTTAAACAGTCTCAACATTTCATAGTGGTTCATGTGAGTGGTAATTTATTAACCTTTAGAAAGCAGTTATTTTCACATTCCATGTTTATTTTTGAATAAATATAACATAATTCCTGCTGAATGTGCCCCAGTGCTATAGCTAGCTGCTGCTACATCTATGTGAGCTTGTAAATAGTCATGGATTTCCAAATAAATAACTGTGCAAAGTGAAACTGGTGGTTGTGAAAATGTTTATGAAATTGATTTTGCATGAACTGCTATGAAAGACTGAGATCAGAGTTTTCAAGAAAGCAGCAATCCAAAACCAATCTCTGAATTTCCTCTTTTTTTTTTTCCCTCCATAAGTTGCAGATAAACAAGTAATAAACTAAAAACATTATATTTTATTCATAGAGGTCTTTCGAGAGTCTCTAAAATAAGTTTACAAAGAAAAAGTAATCCAAACACGAAATCATGCATCCATAAACTGTTTATCGGTAATCAGAATATTTAATGTCAGTAAAGTGCAACAAAATGATATGAAGTTTTATTAAGTGGAAAGAAAGCAATAGATCTGACAAGACATTGTTTTTCTGTGCACAAATATAAAAAATATTATTTTTTAGATATATAATCTCCTCATTAGGTATTGTGGTTCAGTTTCCCATTAGTACAAACAGCTAATTAGACAATCATACGGCAGCAACTCAATGCCTTCAGACATCAGAATCAGAATCAACTTTATTGTCATTGCACAGTTAAGCACAGAGAAAACAGTGCAGACGTCCAAGGACAACAAGGGTAGACAGGGGTGCACGGGGGCTGCAGCTTCGTTGTGAAGTGCTGCCCTTATCGTTTAGATAAGAAAAGGGAAGAGATACACGAGGAAAGAAGGTATAAAATAATGACCTCTCACACCGTGTCCTTGACACAGGACACAGTGTAAGGTAGCAAAAAACTATCTCAGCACACAAAATAAAACAACATAGATAGACACAAGACATTTTTCGGGGGAGCGACAAAGGTGGTGAGATTGTCCATGAACACTGCCAGAAAGTTCCATAGTCCTGATAAGATGCCACAGTGTCCACAGATGTTCTCGGGGGTGTAGGAGCAGAGCGTCATGCTTTCCATATCCTCCAGGAGCAGTTTGAGGTAAGTTGGCCCATCCAAGGCCAAGCAGAGAAGTCATATTCAGATAAACAACTGTTTTGGGGCAGGCTTACCCTACTGATTTCATGTCTGCCTTCATAGTTCTGCTGGTACACCCACTGGCAAATCCAAACAGACAGATTTGTGGTATTCTGCCGGTCCGTGCTTGTAGCCTTCTCCAAGGTCGATTCCTCCATGCCAGGGAGTTCCAGGCTTGCTAAGCATCTGAGTCGCAACGCTTGAAGCACAGTGCAGTCCTTCACATAGGCAAGCAGCCTCACCGTTGCCAATAACTGTTGCCGACATCGTCCTAATTTGTCGATACTCGCCGATTTAAAAAAAAGCAGATACTCTTGTTGTCATATTCCAGTTATGTACGTGTTGTGTGTCCCTTCAGGACATGAGGGTTCTCCTGCCCCCTGTTTTCTCAAAATTTTATCAGTTGCATTGAGAGTCCAGCTGATCAGACATTTAGATGCGGTGAAGACGAAGTGCTGCAGTTCAAACCAGTCATCAGAGCGAGGAAACAAGGATATTTAGGGTTTTTGGTTTATTTTTAGTGTTTAAATAGAATAGTCCAGGAAAGAGAACACCTCCAGTGAACGTGAGTTGAGTGGACGAAAAAATGCCTTGTTGATGTGAGAGGAGAATGAGCAGAATGGTTTGAGATGACAGAAAGGGAACAGCCGCTCAAATAACCACTTGTTACAACCAGAATACCATCAATGAACTCACAATGCATCCTACCTTGAAGCAGATGGGCAGACATCGGGCGGCGGCGATCAGCAGAGCTCAATCCAATCCAGTCTTTGGGATGTAGTGGAACGGGATTCACATCCTGGATGGGCAGATCATAAATCTGCAACAACAGTGTGATGTCATCATGTCAATAGGATCAAAATCTGAGGAACATTTCCAACAACTTGTTGAACCTATGACATGAATACCAGGTCTAAAAGCAAAAGGGGTCGAAACCGGTACTACTGTAGCCACAATCCAGTGAGAGTATGTGTGTATTAAGATGTTTGTGCGTAAAAGCAAGTGTGTATATTTTATTTTGATCTTAGTTGTCCAATTCCAAAAATCAAATAAATTTACAGTATCAATATATTTATAAAATGAATGTATTACGGTAATAGAAAATCAACATTTCTGTATAAAATCTTTTGTTTTCCACATGTTCTGATTCTTGATCAGTATTTTCTTTTATTCTCTCTTAGGCTGATTTAAGATATTTAGTTGTTGTGCACAGCTCTGTTCCTTTTTATTGCTGCTCTTGGTGTCATTAGTTCCACAACTTCGGCTACTTCCAAGGTGCAAGAAGAAGAATAAAACAGTCTAATCAGCATCATGAAGGCCACAAGCTGAAATTCCCTAGTCACTTAAAGTTTTTTCTTTTCATTACGTCAAATGTTGCTGCAGTCTGTATCGGGGTCATTATGTTGAACAATTTAAGCCATTGGCGGACAGAAAGCTTTACATTTGACTTTCTGATTGTCTGCTTAGCTGAATTTGCCCTGACGGAGATCTAACCAGTCCACTCGTCTTTGTGGCAGGACGGGCATTGCTGCGTTTGAACGAAGAAAAGCTAGAGAGGATGGGAATCCTCCAGGACAGTCTGAGACAGGAGGTCCTCCAGCAGGTCCTCCAGCTGCAGGTCAGAGAAGAGGTTCGCAACTTGCAGCTGCTTAGCAGAGGTGAGTGGCCATGTTGCTTTGTGTTCCCGCCGTCCTGTCTTTACCTTTGAGTGTTTGTGTGTGTGTGGGTGAATGCTTTGTGGGTAACGAGGGAACAGGAAAGTCAAACAAATAGAAGTCAAATTAGGATGAAGCAGTCTGAGATCATGCGTGCCTGCTGTGACATACGTGCAGTCAGACATCAAAGCTCAATTGTTGTGGTTTTACTGATAGAAGCTTTAGATTTGTTGTTCTGGCTCCCAGCGACGACTTCAGTGACCTCTTTTGTTGCTCCGCCATTGGTAAACTGCTTAGGCTCACATATAGATTTGTTTCGTGCGGCTTGCTTCCTGTAAATATGTGTCTTTTAGGCTGTGCTGAATCTTTTGTCTTTTCTTTGCATGTGTGTGGGTTTATGCATGAATGGCCATGATCCTTCAAATAAAACAGTTTTCCTTTCTCTGTATTGCTTTGATCTTAGTTCCAGTTTTTCTAAGACCTTGTTTATGCTGCACCTATCATCTGGATTATTATTACATACTTCCTGATTAAATTCAACATACAAAATATAAAAACTGGAAATACATATTTTAATATCTGCAACATGAAAAAGTCATATTTAATGATGGTATCTACTCTTTTTTTAAAAACACAAGTTAGTGTTCAGAGGCAAATGCAAGGGCACATTACTTTGGGGACTATAATCCCTGGCCTAAATTGAATTGCAGCAACATCTTAGGTGAGTACATGCCTCGAATGAGAAGAGCTCTGCAATATAAAGGACGACAACAAGCTTAAAGATTTAGTAGCTTTAAGTGGGCTTTTAATCAGTTATCAAAAGTTTTAGTTTGTTGAAAGGGCAGAAGGTTGTCAGACAAAAAAAAAACACAAAATCTGCTTCTCTGAATGGTTCACTCTGGATTGGACCACGTTATCTGGTCTAAAGCAATAGTAAATTAAAACAATTAACATCCCTTAAAGGCTGGAGTTTCAAACTAAAAATGTCTTGGCTTAAACAAATTAAAGAGTGACAGCTGTTTTGGTCTCCCTTTTAAAAAAAATGTGACATTGCTCATTAACTGATCATTGTGATATGATTCTTCAATCACTTTAATTGCAAGTTTAAATCAAACAGATACAGTACTCTATATATATATATAAATAATCATAGACATGTAAAATTCTGTAACATAAAAATGCATAAAAATCAGTCTGATGGACAAATACATTGAATTATAATGACATACGATGAATCTGAATTCAATGTTGAAGAGGTGATTGACAGAAATTTTTTTCCAGTTAGAAAAGAAAGTAAATATTATAATGATGATCAGTTCAATGATATAAACACAACTAAAGAAGATCTTTCCATTATTCATTTAAATTGCAGAAGCTTAAATGCTAATATATCAAATATTTCAGATTATTTAAAAGGATTAAATAAGACTTTCAAAATTATAACATTATCAGAGACATGGTTAAACGAAGGAAATATGAACTATGCTTTCATTGAAGGGTTTGAGTTATATCATATGAACAGAATGAACAAAAGAGGTGGTGGAGTGGCTATATTTATAAACAATGAAATTAAATGTAAATTAATCAGTGAAATGTCAATAAATGTGGAAAATATGTTGGAAATGATAACAATAGAAATAATAAAAAATAATGCAAAGAACATTATAATAAGTTGTGTATATCGCTCTCCATCCTCAAATATTGAGCTATTTACTGATAAATTATTGGAGTTATTAGAAAAGAGTAGAAATAAAAAAGTTTTTTTATGTGGTGACTTCAATATTGACCTGGGAAACATCACTGATTCAAACAACATAAGTACATTCATAAATTCAATGTATAGTTTAAATTTTTGTCCATTAATTTCGAATCCTACAAGAATCACTACCCAAAGTGCTACTATTATTGATAATATTTTTACAAATGTAACAGACGGTGATATGCTGAGTGGTATTTTGAAGACTGATCTTAGTGATCACCTACCAGTCTTCAATATTTACAAGAATGATGATGGTATAATTAAAACAACTACAGGAATGAACAAAAAAATTAACACATCAAAGAAAGCATTAGACAAATTGAAAGATGCGTTGGAACATCAAAATTGGGATGATGTGTACAA
>JARVGV010000111.1:15985632-15999554 GCA_031762435.1 Hypsolebias longignatus | reverse complement strand
ACGGCAAAAGAAATACACAATTTCAACTTTAAAATAGCAAACTGGATAAAATTCCCCCTTTTCTCCTTCCTTTTTTTTTTTTTTTTTTTTTTGGAGCAGGAGAGTATGAAGAGGTTAAGGAAACTGTAAAAGGGAACAAGAGACACTGTTTCCATTAGCTGGCAATGTCAGAAAACATCCTACTGTGGGACAGAAGGGTCCCAGTATGATAATAGACCCACCATACTTGCCAGACAGCTTGCATCCCGGAGCCTGAGGCCTGAGCCCAAGCCTACGGCACAACAAGCACCAAGGGAGTCCCTAATCCCTCGCCCCTAGCCTACCCATCTCATGAATAGTAATGGAGTTGGAACTGGTAAACGATCCCCTCAGATCCCGACACAAAATCGGCTCCACAAAAAAAAAAAAAAAAAGCGAGGTGGCCATTGATGCTGCAAGTGTGAGTTTGATGAAACACTGCAAAACCCTTATAATTCAAAATGCACACATCTTCTAATTCAATATCATAGATTAATGTAATAATGTGGGACATACTTCTATAGTTTTCAAATTGTGTTGCAAGAGAGGAAATTACTGCTGTGTTTCTCCAATATGAAGCACAGGAGTGCAGTGAAAATGTGTTAGTGAGAGAGAAGGTGTGGTAAAAACTAAAAAAAAGGGTAACTGTCCCACACATGCTTTCCTTCGATGAATTCTTCCTTTCAACATCAGGTTCACGTTGAGCTTCGCTATGCTGCACTGGCCTTTGGCCCCTCGGCTGCTAAACCAATTAGCCCATCATGGAGGTAGTTAAACAGGGGGTGATGTTCACCCACACATATGTTTGTGAGCATGCATGCACAAACACTCATACACAGGCTCACATGCAGCAATGCAGGGACAAGCCAAACATTCTACAAATGATGCTCAATAGCCTAGAAGTGTCCCACAGAGACAAAATTAACCACATTCTGCAAATGAATCATATCTAAGGGCCTCTCAGGAAATATGAAGCACATCAGAAACACAGACTGGTTCATAATTTCCACATGTTAATTCTATCAGTGAGGAAACCCCCACCGACTCCCCTCCACATCTGCAGACAATGCATGTGACATTTATCTATAAGAGAGAGATTCATTGCCCTCTTCATGTTGGACACATGTTCCTCTGACTCGCATATGGAGGTGAGCGCACTGAGGAGGAAGAGATGGTTTGCTTAAACTGAATGGGGGAGGAAGTAAAATGTCCTGAGAGGGACAGCTGGAGGGCAGGAGTCCATTTTAGTCACTGCTTAATTGAAGCTTGATTACATCGTGGAACAGAATAGCCAACATTTGGTTCAATTAATATTCATGCTCATGAAAGTTCTTCAAGAGAAGATGACTTCTTATCATCACAATGATGCAGTTTTGCTATTTTAGCAAATTAGTTGGCTACTTTGGAGTGTGACAAGTGTCGTGTGAGGATATCCTTGAGTTGTCCTCACAAAAAATGAACATTCTGAGTTAATGATTTAAGTTTTCCTTGGGGGTAAAGTACATTTACTGGAGAAATTGGGTTTTCATTTGTAATGTGTTCACACTGCTAAATAACAATCAATACGGTTTCACCTTCATTCTACGTCTGATGAAGGCACAGATAGAAGGTGAACTCCAGCCAGATTGGAGTTATGACTATAAGTCAAATAAGTGTCTTATTTTATTATAGATTTGGATATTTGCAGGTCTGTTTCAATTGGAGGATTTTGCTCCTTTGATGCTCTCAATTTTTTTCAGTTCAGTTAGCTGAAAAGCTAAAAAAAAATTATCTGGATAATTTACATATTTGTGTTACTTGCAATATGTTAATTAAACTCTAAATGTTGATACTAGGGATGCACAATATTGGATTTTTGGCCAATATTTGATACACCAATACAGATATTTTATATACAATACTTTCCTTGGTCAGAACATAGTACTCTTATTTAGGCTTATTTAAAAAAAAAATTGTGCAACAGCTGTAAGAGCTGGTGACATATATTCAGTAACAGCCATATGCATAGTGCTTTAACTTCTATTAAATGAAAAGTGTTGAATTTTATTTATTAGCATTAGTCACCTGCGATGCTGTCTCACATATGGAGGCTTGTTCCAGGTTCCTAGCTGCAGTGTGGGATCCTCTGCACTCTTGTGCATGAAGGACAGACTTTTTAAGTTCAAAGTTTGTGTCTATCCATTGTGCCGTAAGACTAATGCTAACGGGGTTAACACAACGTCCAAATGTCTGTGGTAAAACTCACCCAACAAGTCGTGCTATCAGCTATTAGCTTCGCAATGATGTCAGAAATGACAACTTGTATCTCGGGTAAGGCTACATCGGAAAGATATCTGACTGGGGACGATGTAGCGAGGCTCAACGTAGTCCAAAAATCTTCGGAATCCGACACCCTCAACGAAAAAAGAAAACTTCCACACCGCCGACATTTTGACTCTTTCCTCTCCGCCGTGATCAGATCCGGAAGGCGTGCGTGACGTCATCACATTGTGTTGGCACTGCAGGCATCCTTGCCTCTGGGTTGTCAAACAAAAACAGCACCTTTTAGCTCCGTGAGTTTATTTTGATGGAATGGCCTATGTCCGATATTTAACTTTAATGCTAATATCAGCCGATACCAATACCATGCCAATAATATCGTGGATCCCTAGTTCAGACTGTTCCCTCCTACCTCCTAGTAAGTTTAAAATGACGTTTTTATGGTTGATAATATGTATCGCGGCTCGCATGTAAAACCGCAAGTGTACTGTATTTGCCTTTTTATAATCCTTTTCCTAAACCTAACCTTACACCTGACCCAGACCACTGACTCTAAACTTAACCACCTAACTCATGAGCCTTAACCTAACCCTGACCCTAAACCTAACCCCCAGATCCTAGACTCTTAACCTAACCACTTGCCCATATTATCTGCGATAATAACGTACCTTTAAAACCTACTAGGAGGTAGAGGAGGGACAGTCTGAACGCTACGTATAGGGATGATAACTAATAACAGCCATTTAATGGATGATAACATCTGAAGCGGGTGTCCAAACCATTTCAGACGCTGGGAGGGTGGGGACCCCGGCGTGGCCAACCAGAAGAGCCCAACGTGCCTGCTCCTGACGCCCGAATTGAGGTTCCACAGTTTTGGGTTTGCAGCCAGAGACTTCTACCACGACTTGGATCCGGAGGAAGCCCAGCACTGGCTTTACTTTGATAAATTTAAAATGAAGATCCACAGCACAAGTGTAAGAAACACATTCGAAGTAAAGGCCTTGAAACAACGGGTATTGCATGTCTTTTATGCCAAAGTTTGAACAAATATCATCTTATGTGGAAAATTGACAGAGTTATGGCTGTTTGTGGTCAACGGTGGCGCACAACGTCACCATAAGATACCGTTTTTGCTACAGGACCTGACAATGGAGACGGATCTGGAGGCGGTTAATGGTCGGAAGGTGAGAGCGATCGAGGTGTTTGCTCACGCCCTCCGTTTCTTCAGAGAACACGCGCTGAAGGTAAGGCCTCGGACGTGGCGCCACGCTCAAAGAACCGAGGCGTTGGGCGTGACTCGAGGTTCTGTTTTAGGAGGTGAAGGACCAGTCGTCGTCAGTGCTGGAGGGGGAGGAAATCAGATGGGTGATCACTGTCCCTGCTGTGTGGAGACAACCTGCCAAGCAGTTTATGAGAGAGGCTGCGTACCTGGTAGGACTTTTTCATCCAGGCACAGAGAACAAACACATCTCCTACACATCTCTTGTGCTTTCAGGTCAGGCTTGCACTTTTCCTTAAATTAAACGAAAACAAGTGCTTTTGAGTGGGAAGGCTTCCTCGACAGCATTCCTGAAACTGATAGATGATTCAGCATTTACTCCATTGTTTTCCTGTTGCGTTTGTTTTTACACGTTTTTTTGCAATCTAACTAGATCCACATGCTTTATGCTGTTTTAGCCACTCGTATAAAAAATGATCAGCTCGTTCAGGAGACGGGTGCTATCACTTCTGATTTTTGTAACTTTTACTTTACAAAATATATAATTTAATGAATATTTTCCTCACTGAAATACGGTATTTCTTCAATTAACATGATGAAACCATGGGTGCGCTAACCTCCGACATACAAACATAGATGAAATGGCAGCGATAGTGAAGCTCATGGCATTACCTAAAGCATTTTTTGCTTTATGATTAAATTCAGTATGTACTGAGAGTAAACTTTACATTACACAACCTATTCAATGTTTTGTGCAAAATCAGTTTAGTGTTAATTGATTATAGCAAACAAACATTAAACTTATGCAACTGGAACTTGCAACATCTACAAAACAGACAAGCAATATATTTAATTTAACCATTGAAACATGTAATTATGACTAAAAATGGAAGATTTAGGCCTATTTGCAATTTCCTTTGTGGAGACGAACATGTGGTAGTTTTCATTTATCACTCTTGTATTCAGCTGATCATGAGGTCGGCCTTCGGCTGTTATCCGTCTTTTCCATTTTTTTTCCATTTCTCTGTTTAGGTTTTGGAAATAGAATAATCTGGATTACAACGTGTAAACACTATGGATAACTCTGTCTGAACTGCATGTTCCCCACTGACAACGTTCAAACATTTTTTTTTTAATGATTTTTCACAAAATTCCTCTGTCCGCAAAGCGTTCGTAACGCAAAACCCCGACAATGTTGGAGGAAAAGGGGGTGGAGCTCTGGCGTTTCACTTTGGGACAAATTGTGATCTCTGATTGGTCAGTTGCTGACATGCCTACTGGGTTGATTGTTTCTTTCTGGAGGTAAATTGCTTTTTCTGGATGATTACTTCCTCTGGTATCAGATGATGTGCTGCTGGAAGGATTTTTACTGAGAACTTTTATACTTTTGGACATTTGTTATGATGCGTAACCATGACAACAAGATGTTTTTTTTTTTCTACTGGGAGCTGCTGATTAACATCTCAAAAGCTCAAATAATACCTCAACTACAGCCCCAAATCCCAAACGAGTTGAAAAGGAGGTGCCGTGGATGCATCTCTGTGTACCTGGAGGCAGTGCTCAAGTGTCTGACCACCAAGATCTTGGAGGTAGCAGGAAACAGTGGCTCGTGACAGCAGGAGGACCGAGATCACCCCTCGACACCTTAAGTCTGTGGCAACGAGGGGCTCGGCAGGCTGCTGGGAGAAATGGCCATCGCTCTGGGAGGAGTTCTACTCGACATTCAGGCAGTTCTGTTGCCCAAAAGGACTGAGAGGTCTACTGGGTCTGGGTAAATGGATCGGCATCTGCAGCCAGTTTCTTTGGATCCAGGATGGACTGCTACAATAGATCCTTCCTGCCCAAAGCCATCAGCATCTATACCAACTCCAATGAAACCAGGATGAGCTACATCAGCAATTAATTTCCCTTTGGGATTAATAAAATATTTTTGAATTGAATTTTAATTGAATTCATAAACATACTTGCTTTATGTTTGTATTTGCTACTTTTAGCTTTAGCTAGACTTTTGCTACTTATAGTCACAGTTTTATTACTTTTAGCTAGCCTTTTCCTACTTTAGCTTTAACTAACTTATTTATTTATTTATTTATTTTTTGCTTTAACCACTCAAGTTCAGCTGCTTGTTCTGTTTTGATCTTCTTAAGCTACTTTTAGTTCTTAGCTACCATTCTACTACCTTTAGCTTTGGGCTTGCCATTTGCTACTTTTAACCTTTAGTAAATGGTTTACTCCTTTTAAGTTTTAGCTAGTGTTTTGCTGTTTTAAAATAGTGTTTTGCTTATTTTAGCCAATGTATTGCTGTTTTTAGTTAGCATTTTGCTTTCTTTAGCTAGCATTTAGCTTTTTTACTTTTAACTAATGTTTAGCTGCTTTTATATACTGTTTTGCTTCTTTTAGCCAGTGTTTTATTTTCTTTTAGCTAGCATTTTGCTTCCTTTAGCAAGTGCTTTGCTCCTTTTGTGCACTTCAACAAACATCAACACATTTCAGCAGTCATTTAGCACACAGTGTTTTTGCAGGGAAAGTAATTTCTCGAGGTTAATTACCTTCAAACATAATGCAATTGTCCACTGTTCAAAGAAAACCATTTTTTGCGTGTATTTTTTACTAACCTATACCAACTAAATGGTACTTTGACAAACTTGTACCGTGAAACCAGTGAGAATCTTTTTGTTGAGAAGACAGATGTTGAAAAACCACAAAGTATGAGATCAAGTCTGATAATTTTTCCCACAAAGGATCATTTTCAATCCACGGACAGATTACAGAAGTGAACCACTTTTCTGTTTATACGCCTCCCCACAAAAACACGCCCTCTTTTGTGCATAGAAGAACTTTTAGAAAGACTGCGAGCACAAACAAGAACGCATCGGGGCTAACTTGTGCAAAAGTGTCTGATTCTGCAGGACACACAGAAACACTGATTTCCCTTCTGTTCAAGTCGTCACGTCACGTCTGGAGCCTCAAACGCACACAGATGAAGTAATCAAATATGTTCTTTCATCTGCTACTCACCTGGATTAATACGCAACAAGTCAGATGCATGCACGCTGATAAAAGCAAGCACACACTCAATGCTGGCTCTTGGGTTGAGGCTGTCGGGGCGTGTGCATTTCCTTCTGATGATGATGTCATTAGGAGTGAACAATAAGTGGGACCGGCGTACAAACACAGGAAGTGGAGAGCAGACCCCCGCCCTGCACACACACACACACCCACACACACACATTTTTGCCTCTCAACTTTACTCCCAACATCAGGACTCATGCTTATATAAGTTCCCTCCCCCATTAAATTAATCATCGTGACAGAGAATCGTTAACTTTTTGTCAAGTTTACATCTTATTGACATTTTTCACTCTGTGTTTACATCCTGCAACGTGTTGATGCTGTACAGCTGTTCTTCAGCTCCACTTCTTCTTTTAGCTGGGCCCCAGAACCTCTCCTGACCTCCATCCAATCGTGAACCATATAATTGTAGGCAGAGACTTATAATCGTGATGAGCAAAAGCAACGTTTGAACATGGAAGCTGCTTTTGTTGAGCCGCCGGAGGGAAAGGGCAGGAGGTGTTTTTGCCTGTGCGCCTGTTCGTTAGCAAAACATCTCTAGAACCACTGGACAGTATTTAATTAAATTTTCAACAAAAAAAAAAAAAAAAAAAAAAAAAAAAGAAGCAATTATTGAATGTACTTGTATAACTAATTACAACTGTAGTTAACCCAATTCAAGATGGCTGCCTCTACCAAAAATATATTTTAAAAACTTCATTTTTGAGAAGATTTTAAAGTGAAAACAGTTTGCATACTGATAGAATGTGCAAGCACAAACTGTATTCTAAATATTGATACTAAATCATTGGTTTTTATGGGTGTCCCAATAATATTTCTTTGGAACCGAGTACAAGGGAAAGAAAGGGAATTCTGAGATTATCATTGTATGTTCCCATATAATGGTGAAATTAGTTCTCTGCATTTAATCTATCACACCTGAGACACCCAGGTGGAGCAGTGGGCAGCTTTGTACCAGGCTGCTGTTTTACGCCATGTTTTACATTGTTGGTGAATTTGGATCTTTTAGTGTACTGTTGTTTGTTTGGCATATATCTTGGTGTATGTCTTGGATCCTTCTTTACTGTTTTTTTAATACTTTATATTTTGCTATTCTTTGGTGTAACTAGTACCCTGTGTACATAATTTCATTCTACCTCATGTACCACATGTGATGGAGCCGACAATAAAGTTGACTTGAACTTGTAAGCGCCTGGGGAGCAATTGGGGATTGGGTGTCTTGTTAAGAAACATCACGACATATGGCTGGGAGTCGAACCGCAACTTTCTGGTCCCAAGTCGGCTGCCCTGCCTCTCTACCCTATCTTGGCCCGGAGTACATCAGTTTAGGTACTTGGCAATACTGAGTACCAATACTGAGCAGTTACAGAGCTAGTGCATAAACGTGGGTGCCTTAACTCCGGATTTTCGGCTGTAACTCGAAACTGAAACCACGTGGCGGCCATAACGTTTTTTTAAACACGTTTTTTTAAACACGTTTTTTTAAACACGTTTTTTTTTCAATGTAAAACAACAACAGCATACTTAGAACGCCATTTTAATGTGTTTCCAAGCAGTTAGCTAACAAAATACAGTACAATACCCTCAAAAAAATCGGGAGAAAAAAAAATGACAAAGTGCTGCATAAAAAAGACAATGTAAGGTGTGATGACGTCACTGGGGGCGGCGCCGTAAGTTTGAAATGCCGTAAGTCGATGGCGCCGTAAGTCGGTGACCACCTGTAGTTACTAAGTTTTACTTACCAGCACTTCCCCACTTGGAGGTCCTCGTGGGCCAGTTGAAAGAGATGAAAAAAGTTCTGGTGAGCTCCGGATGGAGCACCGGACATTGACGGTGCACATCCCACTCGGAAGTTCTCATGGGCCAGCTACTAGCTCTCAAGATTCATCAATTGGTCTGGAGGTCTGGTTCTGCTCTGTTCTGGTCCGGTTCAGTGGGTTCCGTGTGGCTCTTTGCCTCCGCTGGACGCCAAAGTCACTGTAATAAGCGCCAAACTTTTTCCGATCAGATCAAAACTTTCCCTGTAATATTTCAGCATAAGGAAACAGGGCTTTTGAGTAGGGCACTGTTGGCTTCTGGAAATGTAGTAATTATGAGTGTGGATACAGTTTATAGGCTTACTGACAGAAAACTACAAAATGGCAATGCCTGTCCGAAGTATTTTATTCATTTGTTAACTTTTTACAGTACAGTACTGTCCCAAGTAATATTAAAGTTGACAGTCATGTGTCCTGTACAATTATTTTTCTCCTCGTGTTTAATCTTACTTTGAAAAAACACAATAGAGCGAGTCCGTGAAAGTCAAACCACGAAGTAGCGAGGAACTACTGTATAGCTATTTCTACCTTTATGCTTCAGAGTAGAATTTAAAAGTGGATCACAGCTGAGGTTAAGGTAACTCCTCCAGTCTCTCTCTGTAACCAGAGCAGTTCATACCAGTTCAAAATAATTTATAATGCTTCCACATATTTGTATACATTATATTTCCGTTCTTCTCGTGTTTATATTTAGCCCACTGTAGCTGAGAAGCTGAGTCATAGCTGTCCTTACTGTGAAGCAGTGTTTGCAACAAAAGTACGGCTGGAAAAGCACAAGTTGTGGAATCACCCCGACAAAGTTAGTAAGGAACCCAAGGGAGAGCACGCTAAACTTCATTCGATTCCTGTCAAATTCAACACAAAGAAAAGGTGACCAGCACTTGGAGTTTAAATTTCCACCTGCAGTAACCAAACTTATGGTGTTTTTTTATGTTATGCTGAAAGTCCAAAACTGCCCTGTCTGTGAATTCAGGCCCATGGAGAACAGTCCTCCCTCTCCAATGTTCTTCAAAGTGAAAAAGACTCACGAGGTGTCTACACCCTCTCAGAATGGAGAACTGGCCCACCAGAAAAACGAGAGGAGACACATCCAAAGCCAGCCTTCACAGCAGATTCATCAGTCCCAGCCAGTTCAGCAACAGTCACAGTCCCAAAGCACATCATCCGATGCAGGAGGAAGTGAAAGCGAGGGGGGCAGCCTTCCCTCTTCTTTTCATGATGAAGACCCAGAGCGAATGAAGCACAGTAAGATTACAGCAATTTGTTTTTTTTGTAACAGAATACAAAATAAATGCTTCTGCAGGGAGCATATAATACATATAGCATATAAACCCACCCCTTCCTCCTGTTTTTCTGGCCAAGGGCGGAAACAAAAAACTCCTAAGAAATTCACCGGAGAGCAGCCGTCCATATCAGGAACATTTGGATTGAAAGGTATGCATCTTCCATTAACCAAAATAATCTTTAAAAAAAAAAAAACTCTTTAATATTTCATAATCTTATGTTGTTGTCTCATGGATCTGAAATAAAGAAATTAAACAAACAGAACTGTTTCTTTGTTCAGCTGTTTTAGAGTCAGAGAGTCTTTATTGTCATTTGCACCACATGTGGTACATGTGATGAAACGAAATTATGTACACAGGGTCCCAAGCAGTGATTACAGCAGACCTCAGGAATTCTTTGTTGATTTACTTAATAAAATTATTGGAAGAACCAGCATATCACTGTTTCTATGCCATGTCGTGCTGGTTTTCTATTCAAAAGAATTGTATTATGTGATTAGTTCAGTGTGCGGCTGTGAGTGCTCTATTTCCACTGATCAATGGAGCTAGTCTTTTAACAGCGCTAATGTGGCAACTGCTGAGATGCTTCATTTCTAACTAAATGAACCAGTGACTCACATGCCAAGCACAAATCACACATCCACAGATTTACCAACCTTTTTCTGTCTGTGTCTCATTGATATGCCGAAAATGTTCAGTGACTCATATAGCATATTCAGGCTATTTAATATCACTTGTAAAAATAAAATCATCTGCAGTTTGCTCTTTTGCAGCCCTCCTGTTAATGATCCAATATACAGAAAGGCACTTTTTAAAAAAACATGTTTTTAAAGTGTCATGTCGTGCTGTCTCTTGGATTTTAGGCATGAACAAAGTGGAGGAGAAGCTGAAGGCAGGTCGTGTTAAAAGACCAGAGGGATGTGGTTTCAGTGAAGATCCTCAGAGAAGACCTACGTCAAGTCAGTTGTCCAAAAAGGAGTCAGCCACAGCAAACAATGGTGAACAACTTAAACGTTTTATTTTCTGAATTACTGTCCTTAAATTTTAGGGCTTAAAGATTTTTTTAATAAAATGTTATAAGTAAAAACTGCTGATATTAGTGCAACTATTAAACCTATCTTTAGTTGATGTTTTTTGTGACCTGACTTTGTTCCATTTCTAAAACTAGACATTTTTCTTTGCTTTGCATGTTTATTTGATTCAGGTATAATTCATTCAATAAATGAGCATATCTAAACAACAGGGTAATGGTCTTTGTTATATTTTGTCTAGGTGGTGTGTCTGACGCTCAGTGGCAGCGAGCAATCTCCGAACGAGGTGAAGTGGTGTGTCCAACCTGCTCCATCGTCACAAGAAAAACAATGCATGGCCTCAAGAAACACATGGAGATCTGTCAACAGGTCAGTGCAGGATCCATACTGAGGGTGGGATGAATGTCATGTCACACATCTTCTGGTAAAGCAAACAGTGGAACCAAAATATATATTTGTATTTTGAAGTTAATATGGTATGATGATAAACACCCCAGTACGTTTTCTTTTTTTTTTCTTTCTTTTTTCTACTCATGAAAATTTTCTAGCTAAAAACAAGATAGACAAGCATGTTATGATTCAAAAACGTTCAATACAGAAACAACTGGACTTTATTTTTAACAGAAGACGTTTCGCTCCTCATCTGATGAGCTTTCTCAGTTCAAAGAGCAGAGAGTGTGGGGTTCAGGTTATAAAGGCTGAGTGAGATAAGATGCACATACATATGTAGATTGACAAATCACACCTCACACCTTAAACAGTAGGGGTTTCTTAATGTCTTTGTTAGTCTGAGGCTCCTCTGTTCCCATCAAAGTGTGAAAACTGGCTGGGAATCAGTCCTAAAGCTGCATTATACGTTTTTGAAAGCTGAAATCTGAGGCCTCCTCCTCTGTTAAGAGACGGGTTTTCTCTTTTAACATAAATTGCTTCCTTCACCCCCCTTCAAACCATCTGTTTTCTCGGTCCAAAATGTGCACCTTTTGGTCCACAAATGAGTGTCCCTTTTCCTTGAGGTGGAGGTGAACAGCTGAATCTTGTCCAGAGGAGGTCGCTCTCCTGTGTTGAGCTATGCGTCTGTGGAGAGGCTGTTTAGTTTCCCCAATGTAGAGGTCTGGACAGTCCTCACTGCACTGGACCACATGCACTACTCCACTCTGTGTGGGTGTTTTGTCTTTATTTGTAATGTCTTCTGTTACAAATAAAGTCCAGTTGTTTTTGTATTGAACATTTTTGAATTTATCATGTCCTGGATGACTGAGAATCTTCACCAGCGTCTTATGATTCTAACAGTCATTTTTATGTATAAACTTCTCCAGGCACAAAGTTTTTATAGAGATTTTTTGCTTCATAAATATAAGAAGTTCTCAAAAATGGACAGACTAGAGATTTATTTATTTGTTAACAGAGTTCAAATGTCACTTGGTTTGGACAGTCTCACTGGGTCTCACTTCAAGAGAGTAACAGCAATCTTATAATTTTTATTTTTTTTAAGGACACAAGATGCACGTAAACAGACATTATCTTCACAATTGAACGTGTTTTTATAACAATTGTGAAAATTTTGGCTCCAAGCAGTTTTCTCTGTGTCACTGTGACAAAACCACTGATAATCATAATACCTCTGTAACATTTGCAGTTTTCAACCTCAACACTTTGATTTCTGTTCCTAATTGGAAGTTTCTAAGATACATTGCTTATGAAAGCCAACTGTGTAGTGTCCTGAGAGTCCTTACAGTAAATATATTGATTGAAAAGATATAAATAACATCAGTCGATGTGTTCAACCCAGACAGTAACCTCAACCAGTTTTATTGCAATATCCTTATTCATTGTTTTTGATCTGAAAGCTAATACCACCTGAAAGAGACCAAAGGGGGAGAAATTGTATACCACTGTGAACAGTGTGTTTGACTCGCACTTCCATTAGATTGCGGTCAGCAGAAGTAATAAATGAAGTACAAGTGAAGCATGAAAAATGTTACCCAGCTACATTAAATGGAGCTGTCCCAGTGGATGAAGCAGGTAGAATGGTTCAGTAGGTTGGCCCTCAGAGAGATGTGTTTCTGCAGCTGCTGTAACAGCTCCTCAGCACACAGGTCTGTCTAACACGATTAAACAGAGTCTGCCATTGAGCAATGACAGAATTACCACATTACCTCAGGGTCATTCACCATCATAGCACCTGTCTTCAAATCAATACTGACAGAGGGGGTAAATCTAAGACATAGGGCACTAATATTTTTTGTTTCATGTTCACTTTGATTCTTAATGTACATTTTTCACTTTTATAGACCAGAATTGTTGTACAGTTAACAAAATGTTAGGTTATAATTTAAATTGATGGGTCTAACTTTGAGTAAAGTGGTATTTGTTAGTTTTTGACACAAAGAAAAGTTATTTGATACTCTGTGTGACCTTCAACCCTCGCAGCTCCAAGATGCTCTAAAGTGCCAGCAGTGCCAGAAACAGTTCAGGTCCAAGGCTGGCCTCAACTACCACACCATGGCTGAACACAGTACCAAGGTACACCAGCAGTTCTAATTACGATAACATATTACACCTAAGTGGACAGACCTTCTATAATGTTTCTATGACTGGTGTTTTTATTGCTCTACTCTGGTTGTTTTAAATGTGCTTTATAGCTAAAGTTTATGTAATTTATTTTGATTCAGTTTTCTTTCCTATCGATTTGTCTTGAGTTCTTGGAAGAGCGCTTTGGGTTTTTACAGAACAACTGGTTTAATTTTGTGATCTATTGGACATTGAGTTTGCATGTTTATTTACAGTCAAATTATTAAAAATACATTTCACAAGTTAATCCATTAGTTTACAAACAGTCATAAATTTGAGGACGGTATTCTTGCATTTGTATTTTCATTTGCATTCTTGTATTTTGTACTCTTGTTTCCTTTTGGAGCCATTTAATTCTGACAACAGAAAGCTTCATTAAGATACAGTATTATCATGACTGTTTTGCATTAGAATAATGGTACGAAGTTGAATAATTTGAAGCTGCCTGTTTGTGAAGGTATCGTTAAAGCTCACAGACAGTAAACTTTGTTTCTTGTAGCATGTGGATTTGTGTTTCTGTGGGAGCATACAGGCTTTTAGGACCTAATACCTCTTCTCATGAATATGTCCAGTATGTTTGTGTGGTTGTGCAGTGTTTCCCCTACCATTATATAGGCGGGGCGCCCCGCCCCGTCAACAGAACCGAGCGCCA
>JARVGV010000111.1:15913507-15923536 GCA_031762435.1 Hypsolebias longignatus | reverse complement strand
ATAGATAGATAGATAGATAGATAGATAGATAGATAGATAGATAGATAGATAGATAGATAGATAGATAGATATTCGTTGTGGCGGTGTGTATGAGGTCGTGACCTCACATGGTCAGCAGGGTCAACTCAAACAGCAGGACTGAGCTCAACAAGGTCATTAAAGAGACACAAAGTCCTGATGGGGGGAGGCTGAACGGGGGATGCTGTTGTTAACCCCGTCCCCTGCCTCTCCACTGAAACCAGAGGAAGCGGCGCTAAAGGAAATGTAGTGCAGGAGAAGATGAGAGGTCATAATATTGTAGCATAGCAACCCAGGTTTCAGTGTGGGTTGAGGCAAGCAACAATATATAATATTGCTGAGAGGTTAGACAGCTTAGAAGGACCTTTCAAGATGGATGTGGAAAGAGAGGTGTACTTCCTGCACTGAAGAGGGGGAGGGAAGGTGGGAGAAGGTGTACGTGTGTGGGGGGGAGGAGGAGGTGGGAGTGGAGTCGGTTGAAAAAATATAGCTCAATCCTCCCATCCTCATCCACTCCCCTTTCCCTTCTCCTTCCCTGTTACTATGTTAGTTTGCCTATCCTGATCTCTTCCTCCCTCTGCTCCCTCCGCGCTGTGCATCATTAAAACAAGCAGAGTAGTGTTCAGAGCGTGGGGCTGAACTGAGACGGTGACCTCCACAATAAGAAGATGTTCTAGCTTCGGGGAAGAGAAGGTCGTTTTGTACTCCTCCTCCTTTTCTATCTTTCTTTCTCTTTTTTTTTTTCCCCCTCTCCTCTCTCCTACTACTTCCAATAGAGTAAATGAGATTTGGAGGGGGTAGTGGAGGACGGGATCAAGAGGGTGGACACGCAGACGGAGAACGACTTCAAGATGCAGATGAAGAGAGGGCGGCTTAATGTAGAATTCATAAAACAGAAGTGGAATATGATAAACAGAAAAGATCTTAGTTCTCCTAAAGTGGGCAGCGTTAGAATGAGTAGAAATCCACATAAAATGAGGATACTGACGAGTTTTCTTTCCTGCCACGACATGTCTGAAGTACTTTTTAGTTTGTTTCCACGTAACCCAGTGGTCACAGTGAGGTCAGCGAAGGAGTAATTTTTATCAAAGAACACCTCCGTGTGAAGGGTGCTGTCTGCAGCCGTGTCCACAGGCATCTTCGTCATATATATATAAGATAGATGCGAAGGCCTGCGGCTTCAGGGAGGACATAAAGTCCTATGGGTGACACAAGGACAGAGTGGTGTGAACAGATCCAGCCCCTCCTCCACCCCCCTTCTGCACGTTGCCTTCACACAGGAACAGAATGTGTGGGCAGCAAGCACAAACACATTCTCTGTATCCTCCAGATGATTACACAGCCTTTAAATCCAATAACCTCGATTCATTCTGCTTTTCCTGGTGTCGCTCAGCTCGATGGTTCATTCATTTACACTTTTATAAACAAAATCCACTCGTTCTCCTTCCCTCCTTTCCTTCTTCTTCTCCTTCAGCAAACTTCGATCCAATATACTCTTAATTTGCTCTTTCCTCTCCTGAAGGGGGGCTCTGTATAAAAAGCCTTGTCATGTAGCGATACTGATGTGAGTATCGCCGAGCTGCACCTTCACACGTGTCGTCATCTCACACCTTGTGCCAAGCACTTCTTTGTGGAGCCTTCCCCCGTCCCCCGCCTGCACCTGGTAGAGATAGTGTTCATTCAGCTGCAGGCGCTGTCGTCTATACAAGCAGGGCTATAGGATGGCACCGGCAGCAGCTGTTCTCCATGCTACATTGATAGTGAAGAGTGGATGGGGCTTTCAAAATGCCCTGTTTTAATAGTTAATAATGTGGCCACTAAGAAAGCAGAGTTATTGTGCATTTTGGGGTTAAACGTGACAATAAATGCTCCATTGAAAAACATTTTCTTAAAGTTTACTTATAAAATTTATATTAATGTTGGGTCTTTAAATCCAGTTATTTTACACGTGTCCTTTCGACTTCTTCCTGTCTTGAGTAGAGACTGAGAAAATTACAAACTCAGTCTTTTTCATTTAAATTTCAAATTTAAGAGAAAAAAATTACTTGAAAAAATATATATATATATTTTTAAATTTTGCCTGGAACCATATTTTCTTCCGCCCTAGTTGGAACTGATATGGTTGTTTATTAAAATAAAAAGTTAGTTTTAATATTATTATTTTCTGAAATTAGCATATGGTTAATGTTTGGTTCCAAAAAAATTCATACGCCCACTCAAATTATTCATTAAGAGGTACTGAATGTCTCGAATTATTTATAAACTTACTAAAACTTTAAACTTCCTGTTAGAGAAGATGATTGACTGCAGCTCCAGGGTGCAAACAAACAAACAAACAAACAAAAAAAACATACTGTAATCAGATTGACCAACTCAACACAATGTGAAAGTCCAAACAAGCTCAAGACCTGGAATGTTTGCAGCAATTCTTGAAAAAGTTCACATTTCAAGATCACATAGCTGAAACAACCGCACTTACCAATAGTTTTGTGGATATCTGGATGATAGCCTGAACTCAATGTGGTTCTGATGGTCAACAACGAACTTGTAAGCTCTGTAAATAGCAGGCTTTCAAGCTGTTAGGTGAAAATAATCTCCAGCTAGAAACAACTAAAGGAACCACAGAGTAATATTAGATAACCTAAAGGTAATAAATCAGACTTAACTTACACATTTCTCACTCCAAGCCCAACAGCCTAAATTGTTACAAAAATAATTACTGTATTACGGAATACAGATTGTTAATCTGTTAATTGGATTCAAGGCATTTGTATAATGATGGAGACTGTGGCTTGGATGAAGTTGTTGAAAACGGTTCTGCAGCTCTGTCTCAGGTAAAAATGCACCCAGGCCATTTTTTTTTTTTTTTAGGAAATCTTAAATTAATAATCAGCATGGTGGAGGAGGTACAATGATATGGGCTGCCGTGAGTGTGTGTGTGAGCTGATATTTTAAATTCCTGGAAAGAATGGATAGAAAATGCACTTTAATGTACGACATGTTCTTCAATCAGTGTAAAGAAAGTTAATAGGGGGTGGAACAGAAGCTAGAGAAGGTGAGCCTGTAATCAGAAGGTTGATGGTTCGACCCCAGGGACTGACAACATCAAAATGTGGGTGGGAAAGGTGAAGCACCCACACCTGTCTTCACCTTTGTCCCACTCTGAATCCTTGAGTAAGGCCCTTAACCTCCACTGTCTGCTCCCTCGGGCACCCTAGATGGCAGCTCTCTGCTCCACACAGAGGGCTGTGGTAGCTTGGTGGTCTGTGGTTATGTCAGGAAGGAGACCCGGCATAAATTAAAAAAAAAAAAAAAAAAACAAGTGCAAAGTCTTTGTGTGAGTTAGTTTGCTCTGGCGACCCCTGGAAAAAGGACCAATTGACAGAAAAATTTTTTTAAGAGATAAATTTTTCTAAAAAAATCATGATTTACTTCATAAAGTGTTTCATGTGAGTGAGACGTGTCCAAGATGTCCACTGCTTAGCTAATTATAAAGACTTCAAAGATGGCTGACTAATGACCCGGCGTCCTTGTCTTCATGACTTGAGTGTTTGTCTAAGTGTGGATTTTAGACTAACAAAGTACAGGGATCGAGCAGATGTACAAGCGATGACTATGTGACATTAATTAATAATAATGTAACTGTTATGCTATTTTTTAATGAAAATTCAACAATGTTGTCAGTTTGTGTTAGTTTCATCCATCCATTGTTCTTTAAGGGTCGTAGGGGTCGATGGTGCCCATGTCCATCAGTCACTGGATGCATGTTTTTTTTTTTTTTATAGAAATTTTCTTAACATTTTCTTGAGAAACAACTTTATGAACACCATCTGTGCATCTTCTTTACCCACTTTTTGATTCATGGGTCGCAGGGCAACCTATGTCCATCTTCAACCAACACTGTGTGAGAGACGGGGGACACCCTGGACAGACTGCATGTCCATCACAGGGACACATAGAGACATATCCATGCAGACTCTCACTCAAACTTAGGGACAATTTAGAGTTACCAATCAGACTAACATGCATGTTTTTGGTCTGTGGGAGAAAACCGGAGTACCAGGAGAAATCCCATGCATGCATGGAGAGAACATGCAAACTCCACACAGAAAGGCTGAGCTGATCCTGTGGCCTTCTTGCTGGAAGCGATGCCTTCATTCACTGTACTGCTCAACCAACAAACTTCATAAACATTTTAATTTCAAAAACTTACAAGGTTTTTAAAGTACCAAAGTTCATGCTCGGTAATCCAGGTAAAAATCCAACAGTGTTCAGTCAGGTCATTTGGACAGTTTATTTATTTATTTATTTTTTTTTTTTTGGTGAGATGTTTCGTCCTTCATCCAAAGGACTTCTTCAATCTGAGGAGACACCAAAATGATTGCCACAAACAGCATATTCCATAGTGGAAGAAAACAGTTTGCTGGTGTTAAGATGGCCTCCAGGTTGTCTTGTATCAAACCAGTTCTTGATGCAAGAAGAGTGTGAGCTTTTTCAAAATGTAACAAACTATGCTTTATTAAACGTAAATGAATAAATAAATAAATAACTGACAAATCTATCCATCCATCCATCCATTATCTTCACCCGCATCTTCATTTCCGAGTCACAGGGGTCACTGGTGCCCATGTCCAGTCATCACTGTGCAAGAGGCGGGGACGGACATGTCTCCAGTCCACCACAGGGACACAGAGACAAACGAGACAAACAATCTTTCACTCTCTCACTCACACCTAGGGACAATTTAGAGTTACCAATCAGATTAGCATGTTATTGGTCTGTGGGAGGAAACTGGAGTACCCGGAGAAAACACACGTATGCATGGAGCGAACATGCAAACTCCACCCAGAAAAGCCCCCGTCTGGGATTTGAAATGGGGCAACCTGCTCGCTAAGATGCAGCAGCTCTACCAACTGCGCCACCGTGCTGCCCTAAAAGACAAATTCCTCTATTTAAAAAAAATAATTGAGAAATATTCACAGGATCATAAGTGTAAATTACATCTTGGGTTACCTTCTAGAAAAACAACTGATTAAACAAATAATTTACAACCCAACTTTGTAAGTCATGAATGTTTGAAAAATTCCAACTAGAGCTGTCCAGGTTTGCATCCACGTTGCATGAACTCCTTCTGAACTTAAAATAACAGTTCAGATGTATTAATGGGGTACGATGTGAACTAGTATGTGAAGGTGTCGATAGCTGTTTGAACATCCTCTATAAGAAGAAACTGGTTTATTCAGACCAGTTTGATGATCTCTCAGCTAGTCTGAGTGGGACCAAGACCAAATTAGATGGTTCTTCTTACACTGGTCTGTGATGAGCTGTAGCACATCTGGTGTAGCCTAGGGCACTTCCAGCAAGAATTCTGTATTATTTCACAATTTCTACTGAAATAATTGTGTAATGTAAATCTGAGAGAGGTTTAAATCAATTCAGTAAATAGATAAGGACGTTTATACAACTGTGCTTGACTGAACCACTGTTTAAGATTTTAAGATAGGCAGTTGTGGCTTCACTTGGAGTAGTTGTTAGTGTGATAATCTGATTTAAATCAAAGTCTACTTATTCAAACTGAGATTGGTCAAAGAGCTATCCTCAACAGGTAAGATATTAACTGTTCACAATGTTTCCATAGAAACTGACTGTAACAAGGTTTTAAACACCACACGCACAATTGATGTGGTAGAAACAGGGCAGCCGACTCGGGACCCTTAAGTCCCAGGTTCGATCCCCAGCCATTCCCACATGTCGAGGTGTCTTGCCCCAATTGCTCCCTGGACACTAACATAGCTGCCCACTGCTCCACCTGGGTGCATCCCAGGTGCGATGGGTAATGCAGAGAACCAATTTCACATTGTATGAACATACAGTGATGACAACACATAGCACACTCATCATATCACCATAACTCGTGCTTAAAGGCCATGGGCAGGAACAGTCTCTCAAAGCCTTGCCTTTTCTTCCCACTGTGACTGTTTTCAGAGTGGATTGTCTCGGTGAGTGTTCCTGGTGGTAAATACAGTACCTATTGCCCCAAACTGTCCCTAAGCTGTGAGGGAGAGAGCTGTAAAGACAGGGAGGAGTGCCGTTGAGGAAGTGGGACCAGGATTGCGCACGTCGTGTCGGGTGGATTGGAAAACCATGTTGGCACAAGGAACAGCTTTGGGCAAAGCAGCTTGTTTCAATAAGGGATTGTGTTTGTAGGCCCTGCTTGGATGAGAGAGAGAAACTGAGCATTAGTCCTGCAGCCGTAATCCACATGGCCCGGCATTCTCTGCAGTCTGGCTCTTGGTCGCCAACCAGACCTAATGGAGGCACAATCCAACCTCCTGCTGTTTCAGGCCACACATCTCTCTCTCTCTCTCCAAACACATACACTACATTGTGCAGTGCCACCCCTCTCTTCCCCATGAAGGTTCCCACTTCCTCAAACCTACAACGATTCCTGGTCACAGCGATACACTCTTAAGAAACAAGCCTGTCCACAGTTCCTCATTCCTGCAGACGGTAACACAAAGTTTACTGTACACACTGAAACTGTGGCACTGACACTCACTTCCCAAGATTTATTTAGTATGCATTACTGAAAATACAATCTCAGTTTGTGAATTTGAAAGCCATTGATTATGATAACTGGTGTACTGAAATTACTTTTGGGGAAAAAAAAGCAAGCAGTTCCTGTGCAAAAACAATAAATCAGATCTTAAATATTCTTGAATAATGAGCAGCAAAAGACTCTAATGGTCACATATTATTTTTTGTTTCTACAGTGCTTGATGTAAGATCTATGATAAGTTAAAAAGACCCCTTAGTTGCAGTTGTGAAGAGAATATTGGGTCTAAAATGTAATTGTAAAATGCATTATACCTGAGCTATAAAGCTCCAGAGAGCTGTGTTTTTTTCTTATCTGCTCTGCCCAAACCCCATTGATTGCCAGTTTTATTCTTTTTTTATTTTATTTTTTATAAATTTTGTTTACATTGTGGGACAAACTTCTACCAAAAATCATGGCAGATTATTCCCAATCCAGCTGCATGTTTCATTTTAAAGATGACAGGACAGATAATTGTGACAGAACAACAGTAAGGTTGCTTCAGTTTCAGCTTTACTGCCCATTAATACGCAATTATTGTACAACCTTTAAAAGTTTTGTATACAGCTGTATGCTTTGTCTGTTGTTCAAGTTGTGGATACAGTAACTCTCAAAATAACAGATATATTTTATTTTTTTCTTTTGGCTGCTTCTTCAGGGGTCGCCACAGTGAACTAATTCACAGAAAGACTTGGAAATTTTTTTTTACACTGGATGTCCTTCCTGACACAACCACAGACCATGGAGCTACCACAGCCTTCTGTGTGGAGCAGAGAGCTGCTATCTAGGGTGCCTGGAGGAGCAGATGGTGGAGGTTAAGGGTCTTGCTCAAGGGCCCAGAGTGGGGCAAATGAAGGTGGAGGCAGTTGTGGGTGCTTCACTTCTCCCACCCACATTTTGATGTTGTCGGTACTGGGAGTTGAACCGGTGATCTTCTGATCACACACCCACCTTCTCTAACCAATGCTCAATCTATCACTAACCCAGCTGCAGTTGTTCGGCGTGTTGTTTTTGTACCATTAGTGCTTAGTGTATTCTTTGCTTAGCATATTTCTTAGTTTATATCTTAGATCTTATCACTGTTTTTTCTTTTACATTTTATACTTTTGCTGGCTGTAACTGGGACCCTGTGTACACAGTTTTGTTCCACCACATGTACCACATATGATGCGAATGACAATAAAGAAACCTTGACCTTGGCCTATGTGCCACTACTCCTGACTCAAAATAATCAATAATATTACAATATTCTTGAGGGTATGGAGTAATTTTCACTGACAGATATCTTATAAATGAGGGCTCCAAGTTAATCTACATCCATAAGTTGTACTCAGATCAAGGGCTGTGGTAGCTTGGTGGTCTGTGCCATGATCTCATAATCCTGAGGGTGTGGGTTTGAATCCAGGAAGAACATCTTGCGTAAAACAACCGCCAGTTGAAAGAAAAAATACTGTAAATACAAAATATTGTTTCTTTACAACATTTTCAGTAAAACAAATGTCTTAAATACTTTGCAAAATTTTCTATTCAGTGTTTTTTAGTCTCAGTGACTAATACTCTTTTGTTTCTTGCAGGATTGATGGAATCACATCAAACGGTGGAGGCTGGGCTCGTGGAGGGAAATCTGCTGCAAGAAATAATGTTGGAAAAATCCTGCATTCATGTATGTGCTTGTGTAATATTGATAAGTAAAATCTAAGTGTCTGGTTAAATCAGAGAAACTTCAGCACCTGTGAAATGAGGGTGCTCCAAAGAGACCAGGATGAGGTCCAATGATGACTTCATGTCCCCCCAGGTCTGTTTGGTGTCTGACCTGCAAGGTAAAAACTTCTGAATTTAGCAAATGACTGAAGAAAATTAGCTACTGAAGTCCATCCATCCATTATCTTTTACCCGCTTCTTCTATTTTGAGTCATGGGGGTCGCCGGTGCCCATGTCCAGCAATCACTGTGCGAGGGGCGGGGTACACCCTGGATGCGTCACAAGTCCATCACAGGGACACATAGAGACAAACGAGACAAACCACCATTCACTCTCTCACACCTAGAGACAATTTAGAGTTAACAATCAGCCTAACATGCATGTTTTTGGTCTGTGGGAAGAAACCGGATTACCCGGAGAAAGCCCACGCATGCACGGAGAGAACATGCAAACTCCACCCAGAAAGGCCCCCAGACCGGGATTTGAACCGGGCACCTGCTCCTGAGAGGTAGCAGCTCTACCAGTTGCACCACCATGCTGTGCTACTGAAGTCTGTAACATATAATCTAAAGTTACTGATGTATCAGAATTTACTGCCAGGTCAAAAAGATAATCTCATTTAATAAATTATTCCTCAGCAGAACCAGGGATTTTATTTGAAATAATCTAATTAAACTTTGCTGACAATCCAACACAGTTAAGTCAGGTCCTCTGGATGGTTTCTTTTTTTGTTGAAACATTTTGTCCTTCATCCAAAAGACTTCATCAGTCCGAGAAGCCACAACAAACTTAGATTATTGAGCATGAACTTTGACGTTCTGTACCAATTTGGCTATGGCTGCCTCAGAGGAATCAATGAGGGAGAGGGCGGTCTCCAGAAACCATCTTATCACCATAAAACTGGTTGGTCCACTATGTGAGTAAATTACTTATGGGACTGAGTTTCTTGTGGCTCCTCAGACTGATGAAGTCCTTTGGATGAAGGACAAAATGTTTCAAGACGAAGAAACCGTCCAGAGGACCTGATTTAACTTTGTTAGAATTTTTTTTTACCTGGATTATAGAGCATAAACTTTAATGTTTCTCCTGAAAATTTTGATCTCTGTCATTATAAAGTTTAACTTTTAGCATTTTTGTTTTTCTTTACTGAAATGATCACAGAGTCAAGAAAGAGATCTGTATTCATTCAAGTACATCCACTTCAAGTTGGTGACCACCTGTGTTGTGCAAAAGTTTAAAAATACCCCCTGGATATCTCGGATTTCCCCTATGGGATTAATAAAATAAGTAAGTATGTATGCATGTATGTAAGCATATGTATAAGTAAGTAAGTGTACTGTATAAGTAAGTAAGTACTGTACTGTATTTTCACTATATGTCACAGTTTTAACCCAGTTTTTGAGAGGAGGTTCTCTGCAGACCAAAAGTGGGTGTTTATGGAGAATAGGTGTTTGTAGAGCACAAACACTGGTTGGCTAGCTGTATTTTCTGGCTCATTATATAAGTTATGTCAGCTCTTTTTTAAAACTGAAGGTTTCTAAGAAACAGCGTTATATCTGCTGTCAAACACAAGACGATTCTCTTTAGTCCTTGGGTTGTAGGCTGCACCTGACACAGGTTGGCTTGAGTGTGGTCTGAGTACAATGAAATATGAAGCATCTGAAGTGAAACCTGCTCCCATTTGTCAAAAAGTCTGGTCTCAATTAAAGATCATG
>JARVGV010000111.1:15892180-15904141 GCA_031762435.1 Hypsolebias longignatus | reverse complement strand
TTCCAGTTGTCATTTTGTTTGACTCAGTGCTGGTTAGGAATTATTAACGAAGTATAATTACCTGACAGGACAGGTAAACAACCGGAAAGGAACAGCTAGCTACACATTGTTAAACACTCTTCCTCAACAGGACAGCGACAGTTCTCAGCTTTTCCCTTTTCAGAATGGTCACCAGCATTATAGCCAAATTGATATAAGCCATGAGGAAGTTGAACCTTTGAGCTTCTCTGTTGAAGTCTGGCAATCTGCCGAGAGCCTCACACGAGTACATAGAAGTTAGTTGTTATTTTCCCTGTGAACGAGTTTGCACAGTGTGAGCTATTTGATGAGAAATTGAGCGTCTTTGAGCAAATACGTCTTTAGAAACAGTCAGCTGGCCTCGGGCTCCGGCTGGTGAGAGATTTCCATATCAAAGCTCAGGTGAGAGAAGAAGACTGGAGAGGCAGAGGGAGGAAGGGACGTGAAGGAGAGAAGCGAGGAGGTGCATGCATGTGTGGGGAGGTTTTTTTTTTTTTTTTATGAAACAGACATCTACTACAAAAGATCTTTAGCTCTTGTTATTCTGTCTCTCCTTTGTGCAGCACAGTTTAGTCTGTGTGTCAGTGCTGTCTGTCTCAATCTAAACTCCGGCATTAAAAAAAAAACACAGAGGGGAAAAAGGTTGGAAAGTATCAAATGCAGACGCGCACCTTTCCCCCAACCAAACACCCCACAAGTATCGTCTTTGCAACCTTGACTGACCGCCGAGACTCTGTGTGAAACGGAGAGTAGTTTTCTCCCACTAACAGTGCAGAACATCTGACCTGCTGGCTCCTGCCAACATCCAGACCCCTGTTTAATACGAACACCAGAGCATAAAACCCTCATTTTTCCTATAAACTATTTTTCTTCTTTTAGCCATAAGTATCAGCCCTGACCCCATGGAATTTATGGCGGCATGCTAATTAATGGATAGCATTTTCAAATGTGTGTGTGTGTGTGTGTGGAACATTATTCTGCTTTGTAGAGTTTTGTAATCCAGCCATGGACTCAGGCTAGAGTGCTAAAGTGCTGCTAACAAGGCCTGTTTAACATTCTCTCCCCTGCTCAACATACAATTATTCCACTTCGCTGCCATTAACATGTACAGTAGGACTGGGCTTTTAATTGGCCTGATATGACTAATGCCAGATCAACTTGGATTTGCTAATTAGTTTTTGCTTTAAAAGTGCCATCAGGACATGAAATATTCATTGATGTGAGGTAGAGCGAGGACTGTGGGTGGTATTAGTGGGATATTAGTGGTGAAGGCAGGCTGCTTGACTGTGCAGGGAGAGGAGGTCGAGCTTACGTTGGCCTGTTGTGGTCCGTTATTCATACTTTGGGTGAGGTGTTAGTTTTTCGTCATAATTTTAGACACGCACCACACACAGCCAGCTCACGCACACACACCTCCTTAATCAGCGTCACAAGGCCACCTTTTCTCCTCCAGCCCTGATTCCGCCTCCATTTCCATTTCTGTTGTTTTTTCCTTACTTTTACGCTTCCATCCCATCTTACACGTGTTTTCAGCTTCCTGACCCTTCCTTCTCCGCCTCTTTCGCCTCCTTTTTACTCCCCCCCCCCACTCTTAATCTTGCACCTCTCCTCCTTCACCACCCCCTCCTCTGCTGTAAGTGGGCCAGGTGCCTCTTGTGGCCTCCCCTACTCCATTTCTCATTTTGCCCTTCCTCAACTCCCTTTTTTCTCATTTTTACCTTCTTCATGTTCCCTTTCTCATTTTTATCCTTCCCCTTGACCCCCCAGCTCGTATTTATACATCCTGTTAACAAAGCAGCCGACCATTTAGACGCAGCAGGGACTTTTTGTTCACCCCCAAAGTGGAAGAAACTGTTTTGCTGATGTCAAGTTTAGCCATCAGAGTTAGAATAAGTTTTCCAGTGGATGAAACTGGTTCATAAAAGCGTTTTCGTGTCGGAAAAATCATCAATGTAGTAAATATTTTTTAATGTTTATGTTTATTTTATGAGCATCAGTATAGTTCCTTTTATGAGCAGGAGAGGAGATTCAAACTGAAGTGAGTAGGTTCACATCTCCTTTTCTGTGGTGAGGGGCTAATGTCCCCAACTGCCCTCGAAGGCATTCACACTGTTGAGATCCACTTTTTCTTCCATACGTTTTTCGGCATCCAACTACTCCCACAGTTTTTGTGCTATTTCAATAAATTGTATATCAAAACATTCAGCTGTTTCAGGTCATGACTGCTATAACTTTTGGTATTTGGTGCAACTTTAGCTTTTTGAGATACGACTTTTCCAGCTTTTTCTTTCCCATTGAAAATGAATTGAGCTCATTTTACTTCATTCATAACTTTTGATCCGTTACAACCTTTTACTACCACGTTCACATTTAGATCCGGTTAAACTTCTTTCAGCTTCCTTGTGGGAAAAAAAAAAATCTACTACTTCAGCTAATTTCAGCTGTTTTTTTCCAGCTGTTTTGTGCTCCTTTCAGCTAAGTCCAACATTTTTTGAGCTTCTGGTAACTTCTTTCGGCTGATACCAGTTTGTTATGCTCCTTTCAGCTTATTTTTGCTAAATTCAGCTATTTCTGCAAATTCAGCTAATACAGGTATTTTGCTGTTTTTTATGCTAATTTCATCATTTTCAGGTAATTCCACTTTTTTTAAATATAATTTCATATTTTTATTTTTTTTAGAATAATTCAGCATATCTTTGCTCTACCCACTCCCTTCAGGTAAATTAAGTTTTTTTTCCCCTGCTTGTTTTAGCTACTATTCAGCTGGTTTTGGCAAATTTTAGCTTTTCACAGATAATTTCAACTTTATTGTGCTAATTTCTGCTTCTTTCAACATTAGTGGGTGCAATTAAGCTCTCTTCACTTCCTTTTGGACATTTAAGCTTCTTTCTACATTTATTTAGCTACTATTCAGCTGTTTTGGGGAAAATTCCGATTTTTTTCATATAATTTCAACTTTTTTGTGCACATTTCTGCTTCTGTCAGCATTAGTGGGCACATTTCTGCTCACTTCACTTCCTTTTGGTGATTTAAGGTCTTTTTACTTGTTTTAGCTACTATTCAGCTGTTTTTGGCAATTTTCAGCTTTTCTCAGATAATTTCAACTTCATTGTGCTAATTTATGTCGTTCATCCTTAGTGGGCACAATGAAGCTCCCTCCACTTCCTTTTGGAAATTTAAGCTTCTTTCTATGTTTCTTTAGCTACTATTCAGCTGTTTTATAGAAAAACTTGGATAACTCTGTCATTTTTAGAGCTATTCAGCTGAAATTTGCAATAGTGGTAGCTGAGCGCAAACCCAAACAAATAGTACTGTCAGTTCAAGAGTTTATTTTGGCAGCAGCCTGACAGTCCATTACATTTGGAACAATTGTGCACGTTCTGCTTCCTTCTGGTACTTGAAGCTTCTTTCTGCTGTTTTAAGCTACTATTCAACTGTTTTCTTTACATTCCTAAGCAAGAAGCGTTCACACTTTCATTTTCGCAGGAAATGCAAATTCTCTAGTTATTACTGTGTTTTGTGTTTTTCGACTCCAAAATTGTACCAACGGAGCTGGGAGGGAATTTTCGCCTCGTCTCACCCTTCTGTTATATATGTTTCCTATCCTGGTTCTTTTTTTTTTTTTTTGTCGTTGTCACGTCACCTGCCTATGTCTGCTTCTTCATTCCCTTCTTTTTTACCTTATCTCCCCTTTTCTCCCCCAGGTTGTGTTGTGTGTGTCACAAAGGTGTGTGTGTGTGGGGTGGGGAGGGGGGGTAGTTGATTGGTGCTTTTAGACAGAAACCTGAGACTGCTCCAGTATGTGGGAATGTGTGACTTCTTCAAATTACGTTTCCAAGTTGTGGTGTCGTCTTTTGCGCTTGGAAGTGGCGTCGTGACAGTGTGCAAGGAGGTCCTCCTTCATTGTGTATATCTCTAACTTCTTTATATGATTTGCAAATGTTATTGTGGTTGGCAGGGGTGGGAAGGCAGCAATAGCATTCAATGCCTGCAGCCTTGGCAGTCGCTAATGCTAGTCAACAGGTGACAGTCAAGTGTCAAAGTGGATTGAAGTAAACACTTGGAGAGAAAATGGACAGACAGACAGATAGGGACAAAAAGGTGACAGAAAAGGAGGTTTCACGAGAGACGTGAGGGTCCAGGTGAGGCGTTTGTCTCATCCAACCAAGTTTTTCGTCAATCACGGTCAACGAACTGGCCCGGAGCCACGGAGCCGAGCATTCCATGCTAATGCCCTTCACACACTTTGTTTAAAGCAGTCCATTTCAGCACAAGAAAGTTTACTTGAAACAGATCCGTCAGGTTTTTGTCGTCAGCAGCTTTAGAGGAGGCAGCGTTACGAACTGGCCAGAGGAGAAACAAAAGAGACAAAGAACTTCAACGATTCTGTTCTGAATGTTGTGAAATCCAGTCGACAGCAGGGTTGTGGACAGTTTGTTGATACGGATGAAAAGCTCCCACAAGAGGTGGACCTTCAGTATCGACGTTATACATCGATGTCTACCTGAAGTGATACACAGTTCAGTTTATTCAACTCAACCGTGCCGTCAAGTCCACTTCCTTCATATCTCCATCCTTTTACTTTCCCTTTCTTCCTCTTGCGCCTCCTTCCTCCCCCACTCCCTCTTTCCTTCCCTCCCTCCTCTCTTTCTTACTCTTCACTGTCTCTTTTCTGAGTCCACAATGCAAGCCTCTCTATATTTAGATGCTCCTCTCCTCTCCCCTTGATTTCTCTCTCCCTTTATCTCACCTCCTCTTTTCTTTCTGCTGTTGAAGGACAGATTCGCAGAAGCGCTCCAAGATTTATCAGCGTTGTGTGGTGGCTGTTTTTGATCAGCCTGATGAGTGACAACAAGCCTCAGGCTATTATGTACAAGTGTACTTTCATAAATGCTTTTCTATCTATATGTAAATCTCTGTTCTCTCTCGTAGCTCCGTAGATCGTGAGTCTTGTTTATTGAATAAGTTCATGTGTAAATATACAGTTTCTCTGTTTTGTGTGTGCATGATCTTGCGTGCGAGTTAGATTAGCAGAGAGTAAAGTCTTTTTTAATATTTACTCTGTGGGGGGGACACAGGGTGTGCCGGCTGAACTTGCGAGCGCACACTTAAGCTGTGGCTTTTTTTCTTGTACCTTTGTGTATGAGTTCATTGTAATCTGCTGCTCAGTGTGGCTTTAAGAAAGAGGCCTCTGTTTGCTGTCTGACAGAGTGACAGTCACACCAAGTTACCCTCACACACACACACACACACACACACACACACTGCACACACGCCTTAGCACCAGATAGCGACTGGCCACCAGCAATGACTCACCATCATTCAGTCGTTTACGCACACATTCAAAAACTACCACATTTTTACAAACACTTAGCCACCAGACTTCATTTAAAATTTTTTTTTAAGATATTCTAAATGTTTAACATGTTCTTATAGTTAGTTATTCATATATTATTTTTTGTTTAAACATTTTTAATCTCTCTGTAACACTTTGTTTTGTTTCCATCATTTTGCTGACAGGGTCTGCGTGTGTTTACGTGTGTGTGTGTGTGTTTTCTCATCTCAGACCTTTGGAGCTGGTGACTGTTTTAACAGCTCGGGAACAGGCTGCTTGTGTTCTTTGTGGTGCAGTCATGTACAGTCGTGTCTAGCTGAGTCGTGACAGGTTGCTTTTTTGCTGTGACAGGTTTTGTGATGAGACCTGTGAGAGGGTCTTGACACAGATGCACGCACGCACACCCACACACAAAAAAAAACTAGCTTCCTGGTGGAGAAAATGGGGAAAACAGGAAAAGAGCTGAAGTTTTGAGCCTTGATAATGTCACTTCAGCAAATGACAAAAACAAAATGTAAAGGTACTTTTCCTCTGTAATGATTATGGAGGCAGCATACTTTGTAGATTGTACTTGTATGTAATAAGGAAGGACATCAAGTAAATAAATAAAAAAATCCATCCATCCATTATCTTTACCCACTTCTTCAATTTTCTTTCTTTCAGTAATCACTGTGTGAGAGACTGGGACACCCTAGACAGGTCTCCAGTCCATCACAGGGACAAATAGAGACAAACAACACTCACTCTCACCTAAGGATAATTTAGAGTTACCAATCAGTCCAACATGCTTGCTTTTGGTCTGTGGGAGGAAACCGGAGAGTACCCGGAGAAAACCCACGCATGCACAGAGAGAACATGCAAACGGCACTCAGAAAGATCCTAGGATGGTATTCGATCCGACAACCTTCTCTCTAAGAGTCAGCCACTTTACTAACTGCGCCACCATGCTGCCTGAGTCCAGGTCCCCAGCCTGTGATTGAACTCAGAAATTGCTGATTACAAGATGGAGACTAACCGTTAGGCCACGGAAGTAAACAAACAAACAAACAAATATTTTATTTTTGTTTGAATCCCTCCCTCCCCCACACCTCCATCTCCTGCTCCACACATGAGGGAAACAGACTTAATGTATGCCTATTCTGTCATTTACTCATACAGTGCTAGTTACTATAGTACAACCACAAACTGGATAAAAGAAGCTGAGCAGAACTACAACATATATGTATAGCCATTTGAACATGAAGAGCTTCTACACATAAGTGAAATAAAGTATGGCTGATATGACCAATAGTTTATCTCGCTCAGCTTCACAAAGACTAATCTTGGCAATCACTTTATGGTTCAGGTCTGCTGTCAGATTAATTTTACTTCCATGTTTGCACGTTTGGGATGGAAAGCACAACACTATGGGAACACAGGTATGCTAATTCTGCTGTCCAGTGGTATTTGTATTTCAGCATTTTCCCTAGGCCGTGGATTAATGTGGATTTAGTGCTCATAGTGTGTGTTGTGGAGAACTCTCAGCTACTGCCTCACCATATTTTAGCTCAATATCTGTAAAACTGACTGAGCTAGAGTCATTTTTATTGCTATGCTGTGGTGACCATCTTGAGATGCCTTATAACTTGTTTGTAATGGTTTCTACGATTTTGAGAATTTTTACAGCCTAATTGATAACCTAATATTTATGTCTTACGCTAAAGAGGTACATAAAATCTATTGCATTTTCCAAACGTGCTGAAAACTCAAATCTAACAAACACCATTATTATAACTTGACCAAGAAAGTTAAAATGATGATGATGATGCTGTTTTTTTGTGAGAGTCAGTACCTCAGAGGTATGAATAAGCTGGTAGGAGCAAATTATATGTTTACACAGTTTAGTCATCTCCAGAGCTGTAGGAGAAAGAATTGCCAATGCACAAATGAGAAAATTCTCTGTTTCGATTGAAACGTTTAGGACATGATTGATTTATCACTGTGTCTCATTAAAGACCCCTGACATGAGACATAATGCAGCAGCATAAAAACACTGGGAGACCAAATACTAATACTGCTCCCACATTTACCAAACAGGCTTTCAAAATGTGTCCTTCGTGCTCTTATTGTCTCGTAACCCTCGCGCGAGTGTTTATTTCATCTCCGAGTTGGTGGAACAGCCACCGGCAACAGTCTTATTTGCTTTATCTGCTCATCTTGAGCCGTTCGTGCCTGTGAGTGTAATTTCCAGTCTTTGCTGGAGATAATTATGAGGTGTAAGTCATCTAATCTACATTTTTTTTATGTTTTTACCACCATAAAAGCTAGAAGTGAAATGGCTGAAATCTGATGATCACACAGCAACATAGAGCAGATTTTACAAGATGAATTATTCTAACTGTATAAATAAAAGTTAGGATTTTTGGATTATTGTTGCGTTGGTAAATCTGGAGTTTGGTGGTGCTTTAGACATTTTGAGATGATGCCACTCACTTCACGTTGCAGTACAGCTTCATGAAAGGCTATAATGTAGTTTAGAAGAGGAACTTGACTGTCTGCACACAGACCTGGCGTCCAATTCATTGAAATGATGAATGAATGAATGAATGAATGAATGAATGAATGAATGAATGAATGAATGAATGAATGAATGAATGTGTTTGTCTGTTTCTACTTTCTGTCCTCTCAAACCTCAGCTGGTTGAAGCAGATGGCTGCTCGTCCTGAGCCTGGTTCTGCTGGAGTTTATTTTATTATTTTTTTGTTAAAAGTTTTTTTTTCTTCTTTCTTTCCACTGTTGTCTTTGTGCTTGCTCAAAATGAGAGACTGTGACGAAGTAAAGATTCACCACAATCTGCTAGCTTTCTTAGAGCAGGGGTTCCCAAACTTTTTGGGTTCAGGGACTCCTCATAACCCTCATCTTTATTAAAAAAAACACTTTAATTTGTCTCTTTAATGCATCAGAAATATTTGTGTAACATACATACTTGAACCCTGTTCTTTAATAGTGTTAATACAATTTTTATAACAGGTATTTTTCATTCATACCATACCATTTTATTTATAGAGCACTTTAAGCAGCGACAGGGCCAACTAAAGTGCTGCACAAACAGAAACAAACAGGCAAAGCACACAGCAACACATAACATAACATAAAATCAAAATATAGAAACAAAATAACAGTAAGACACAACATTTTTTTATTACAACTTCTAAAAATAACAGTTTTGAGAAAATTAACAGTATCAAAAGCCACGTTTAAACTTAAAGCATAATCATAACAATCATAACAACAGTAGTCATACCAAGTAACAGGATTTAATTTGTAAAACGATTGATGCTGGAAGGCAAATAATGAGCAGGGTTTGAATAAAGTAGATGTGATTTCCTGCATTTCCTTTATTTTAACGGGTTGTTAAACATCTATGTGCTTGTAATATCTATATACAGTATACTGTATACAGGTAGTCCTAGACTTACGAACGGGTTCCGTACCTAAAGACCGTTCGTAGGTCTATTTTGCCGTAACTCGGAACCGAACGCACATGGCGCCGTATGTCCGCATTTACGGCCGTAAATCGAAACTGAAACTAAACGGTGATCGGTAACGTCTTTTTAAACACGTTTTTTCAATGTAAAACAACTTCGAACGTCCGTATTAATGTTTTTAAATGTGTTTCCAAGCAGTTAGTTAAAATACCCTGAAAAAATGAAAAAAAAATATAAAATGCTGCATAAAAAAGGCAACGAACAGCGCAATGACGTCACTAGGGGCAGAGCCGTAAGTACGGAGCGCCATAAGTTGATGGCATCGTAAGTCGGGGACTACCTGTATTTCTATCTTAACATGTGATTCTCGACCTGCCATTGTGTAGCTGTTCCTTCTTCCTGTTCCTCTCAAACCCAGCTGGTCGAAGCAGATGGTCATTTGTCCTGAGTCTGGTTCTGTTAAAGGTTTCTTCCTCATGAGGGAGGTTTTCCTTTCCACTGTCTCCTTCATGCTTGCTCAAGATGAGAGTTCTGCTGTCTGCTCCCTGAGACGACTTCTGTTGTGACTTGGAGCTATAAGAAATAAACTGAATTGAATTAAAACACACCTGTTTTGTGTTTTCCAGCTTGTTGGAGCAGAAAGTCCTCCACTGCCCTGCAGTCCTGACCAAGTGTCTCATGGATACGTCCCAATCAGAGTAAACTTCTGAATCGCTGTCGGCAGCTCACAGAGGGAATGCTGACTCAGCACTGTTTACATGTTTTATATTTAAGTTTTTTCACATCTTGGTACTTCAGCATATAGCGCTCTCTTAGCCGTCCATGCATCAAAATGTTCAGCTCGTTCAGGAGACGTTGATGATGCGTGATGTTGGTTTTGTAGCGTTTTTAATTTTAAAATTATTGATTTTTAAACTGTTTTCACACAGAAATACATTATGTATTGATACTAATTTGGTTCTTTTAGTTAGTATTTTACCAATTTTAGCTCGTAGCTAGTGTGCAGTTTTTAGGATGCACATTGCCATCTGTAGTTCATTTTTCCTAGTTTTTTGCTTCTTTTAGCTAATGTTGAGCTAAAGCTTTTAACTAGCAGTTAGCTACTTTAGCTTTTAGTTTATGTTTCAAGTTGTGAACACAAAGGTTTACCTTTTGTGTCTCAGCCTGGTGTGAGGACCCACTATGTAGAGATGGGCTCCGGTCCACCGGTTCTGCTGTGCCACGGCTTCCCTGAGAGCTGGTACTCCTGGAGGTTCCAGGTGAGTCATGTCCCTTCATTACAACGTCCTAATAGTTTTCAGTGTGTTCTTACCTGCACGCTCTCCTGTAGATCCCAGCCTTGGCTGCAGCAGGGTTCAGGGTCTTGGCTCTGGACATGAAGGGATTTGGAGAGTCCACGGCACCTCCTGGTGGGTAACCACCACAAATATTTAATGCACGTTTTTGTTTATCTTATTCTCTATAATCTTTTTATTTGCCGACTCACAGACATTGAGGAATATTCTCAGGAACACCTTTGCAAGGTACAAACTCTTCAGAGTGAGACTATGTGAAATATGATGATATTAATTTACTCACGTTTCTCTTTTTGCAGGATTTAATCACATTCCTAGATAAAATGGTAAGAAATAAATGAAACCCTGATTCCAAAAGTTCTACTATCCAAAATTTTTAGACACACTTTGTCGCTGACTGGTAGACCTCTGCCCATGAGATTCAGCCGCTCTAAAAGTCTCTTTTTATATCTAGTCCTCTCACTGACTGTTGACAAATTTTTATGAAGCATTCACACGACTGTGATCCATTTTTCTTACGTACATTTTTAGGCACGTTTCTCATCCAGCAGTTTTTGTGCTATTTCCACTATTTCCACTAGTATAGCAACACGTTCAGCTCTTTCAGGACAATCCTGCTGCGACTTTTGGTATTGATGCAACTTTAGCTTTTTGAAATATTTAACCTTTTCTGCCATTTTTTTCCTTCATAGAAAATGAATTGAGCTCATTTTACATCCTTCACATCTTTAGATGTGTTTACAACCTTTTACTGCTTTTTTCACATTTTGTTCTGCTTCAGCTTCTTTTAGCTTTGTGCAAATTTGTACATTTTTGCAGCTACTTTCAGCTGTTTGTGCTCCTTTCACATTCTTTCTGCTAACTACAACATTTTGGTGCATTTTCTAACTTCTTTCTGCTAATAGCTTGTCCTGCTTCTTTCAGCTTATTTCTTCAAGTTTCAGCTTTGTCAACTGTTTCAGCTACTATTTGGCTGTTTTTAATGCAAACTTAAGCTTTTTCAACTAATTCCACATATTTTTCACTCGTTTTTCATTTTCACTCATTTTTTCAGTCTAATTCAGCAAAGCATATGCTCTCTCCACTCCCTTCTTGTTATTTCAGATTCTTTTCAGCCTTTTTTTTTTTTACTAATTTCAATTTTATTCTGATAATTTCTACTTTTTTCTGCTGATTTCTGCTTATTTCAGCATGTTCTTTCTGATTTCTTTAGCTAATTTAAGCTTGTTCTACATTTTCAGCAACCTTTTTTTATTTTTTTAGCATTTTAAGCTAAGTTCAGTTGTTTTCAGATAAAAAAAGTTTTTCATGGTAATTTCTGCTAATTTGT
This sequence comes from Hypsolebias longignatus, assembly GCA_031762435.1. NCBI lineage: Eukaryota > Metazoa > Chordata > Actinopteri > Cyprinodontiformes > Rivulidae > Hypsolebias > Hypsolebias longignatus. The sequence goes on along the minus strand of JARVGV010000111.1, from coordinate 15,892,696 downwards.
TTGAATTCTTTCTGCTAAGATCAGCTTGTTATGTTCCTGTCAGCTTTTTTCTGTTAGTTTCAGCTTTTTCTGATATTTCAGCTAATTTTTAGCTGTTTTGTGCTAAATTTAGCTTTTGCAGCTAATTCCACATTTTTAGCTCATTTCAGCTCTTTCCAGTCCTTCTTTAGTTTAAGATCCTTTCTGCCTTTTCAGCTTCTTTTCAGCAAATGTTTTGCTAATTTCATCTTTTTTAGTTAATTTCCTAATTTTTGTGCTTGTTTAAACCCAATTCAGCAAATATGTGCTCTTTGCTTTCTTCTGCTAACATATGCTTGCTCTTCCATTTCAGCTACATTTCAGCTGTTTTTCAGCAAGTTCTTCAGCAATTTGCATTTTGCAAATGCAAATTTTCCATTTTATTTTTTATTGCACTCAGACCAACTTTTAAGAGCAGTGTTGCAGCCCCAAAATATATATATACAGGTAGTCCTCGACTTACGGCAACTCAGACTTACAACCCGCCTCCCTAGTGAC
>JARVGV010000111.1:15863382-15877067 GCA_031762435.1 Hypsolebias longignatus | reverse complement strand
ATATACATATATTTTTATATATCTGTATGAATACAAAAAATAAACTCCTACTTACTACTTGTATTACTATTCCTACTTTGCGGTTTTTCACTTGTCACGGGTCTTCAGGGTGCGGACCCCCCGCGATAAACGGAGGACTACTGTACACATATTCTATATTTCTGCAGCTGTTCATTCTTGTACAATTGATAATTCAAAAATCCCTAGCAGTCTGCCTGCATGTCTTTTATTTTATTTATTTTTTTGATGTGCCAGCAGATGTGTGGAGGAGAGACTTTTGTTCAGCTACACAGATGAACAACAGGAAGGAGGACATGGAGATCTCATCTCACTACCGTCAGCTCCTCAGAGAGCTCAATGAGCAGAGGCAGCACGGCATCCTCTGTGACGTCTGTGTCATTGTGGACGGAAAGATCTTCAAGGCCCATAAGAATGTTCTTCTGGGTTCCTCACGCTACTTCAAGACTCTTTACTGCCAGGTACAGTACATAGCTTGTAAAAGAAAATATATATCCAGGAGGTTTGATTATGCGCTTGCCTATATTTCTGAAAGAGCAAAAAAACAAACTTTTGTTTTGTTCTACAGGTTAAAAAGGGGGCAGAGCCTCACCATCAAACTACTGTCACACATCTGGACATTGTTACAGCAACCGGTTTCAAAGCTATTTTGGACTTCATGTACTCAGCACATCTCGCCCTCACCAGTAAGAACGTGATCGAGGTCATGTCGGCTGCCAGCTACCTACAGATGACGGACATCGTCCAGGCCTGCCACAGCTTCATCAAGGCCGCGCTGGACATCAGCATCCGCTCTGAGATGGCCGACGAGCTGGCCGACTTTGAAATGGGCGCTGTTGCCGCAGGTTTGGGAGGAGGTGGAGGAGTCGGTGGGGGTGGAGGAGCAGTGGGTGTAGTGGGAGCAGGAGCTGTTCCAGGAGCTGGTTTAGGAGGAGGAGGTGGGATAGTGGGCATAGCCTCTGAAGCCTTGGCCTCCATCATTTCAGGTCGCAGCACATCCCCATGGCTTGCACGTCGAACTAGCCCAGCCAACTCTTCTGGAGACTCAGCCATCGCCAGCTGCCACGAAGGAGGCAGCACCTACGGAAAGGAGGACCAAGAGCCCCCAAAGAGTCACGAGAGCCAGGAGGAAGCCTGCCATGACTCCCAGCCTGCCTGGCCACATGACTACAAACCCATCAACGTCAAAGAAGAACAGGTCTCCCCTGCCTCCTCTTCTCATCCAAGGGACACTCTAAAGGGGGCAACCCACAGCCAAGGGGAACAAGGAGGAGGAGCCAGTGGAGGAGCTGGAGATGGACCATGGCAACCTCTGTTAGGGTCAGGGCGACGGAAGAACAGGAAGAACAAGGACACAGTCAGACATATTACCCAACAGGCGGAGAGGACATGGGATCGACAACGGGACAGGGAGCGAGACAGGGACAGTAGACCTGGCTCTCCTCTGCCCTCCATGTTGGCTGTCACTGGATGGAACTACAATGGGCAGGACCTCCCTGGTAAGTCTGACAGACTCTAATGCTCCTGTCTTGGGAGGTCATTGTGCCAGTGATTAGTTAATTGTCTCAGAGATGGGTGGAAAGTATTTTGTCCTGTGTTGGTTACAGTAGGAACTTTTTATCTTCACGTGCAGGGGTGATTTTATGACTTTGAGGAACAGTTGCTGCAGATTTTATTAGGGGTTGAAAGCTATTAGGTATCTTCTAAGTTAATTACAGAATGCCTGGTGTGATTATAAGATTAGATCAGATAATTGAGTGAGACTCTCATTCTTAACACCTAACAGTGGCAAAGTCTGATTTGTATTTTGAAAGTTTACCAACTGGTCAGCAGCTGGAAGTAATCATCCGTTGACTGTTCCTGAACTCGCATGCATGAATCTACTCACTGTAGTTTTTAACAGATCAATTCCTTTTTGGGAACTCAGAACTGGTTAGCCATCTGCAAAGTTTGCTTCAAGAAATTGACCTCTTTTCCTCCTTTGGGGTTTAGATTAGTGAGCTTATACTGTACACTAACATGTTAGGCCTAAGATGATTATCACAAATCTTGAAAGTGTGAGGTGAAGCCTGGGTAAATGCAGATGGATAAAACAATCCCCTTTTTACTGCAGTTTATGTAAGCCACACTCCCACACAGTCAAGCAAATGCAAACACACACACACGTGAATGCATATTTATTTTAAGATTTCTTCCTTGATCCTTAGCCTTGCAGAAGTGTTTAGTGAATTCCCTTACTCTAAAACTTCTACATGATAAACTTACCTGTGTGTGTTTGTGTGTCTTTGCATATGTTGTGGGCCCCAAGGCATCAATAGGTAGATTATTAAAAGTAAGAGAAGCTAATCCTGGGCGCATTAAGGGAGTTGGCTGTGAAATGGGCACACGCGTCGCGCAGTGAAAGAAAACAGGATAATTGAATTGACCTGGGTCACTGCATGGATTACCAGTGCGTCCTCGCCATCCCAGGCTCCTCCCATTCTCTCTGGGGTTTAGGGAAGGACCTTCTGGAAAGGGCGAGACAGACGAAGAAGGAAGAAAGACTGTTAAGATTGGAGGAGTAATTAGAGAGAAGAGGAATACAAAAACCAGAGGAACAAAAAGAAAATGGGAACTGAACCCTTTCAGGCTTATGATGGTTTGTCTTCTCCACTTCACATGTCCTCAGTCCCAGATTCTATGACCTGCAGTCAGACCTTATTACTGGGCCTGAGTGCATCTTGTCTTGAGCTTCAGAATCACACACTCATGCATAACACACACGTCCACTAACTAAAGGACACTTGCAAACCTTTTGACCAGTCTTCTGGTTCTGGCAGAAGGTAAATTTAACTCTGGCTGTGGTGAAGCAGATTTTGATGAAAGAGGTGGTTAGGGGATAAAGGTTAGGGGAAGTTCAAAGCTGCTGCAGGAGGGAACTCGATCAGTGTTTGCCAAAAGACAATCATTCATCCCTTTTGTTCTGTTGGGTTTCAAGAATATCACCAAAATGATAAAGAAATGGAACAACTAAAATATTTTTTTTCCACTTGGATTGTAAGAAAATGGGAACTGAACTATTTCATTGTATTTTGGGATCAATCTCACTACTGAGCTTTGAACCCGTTATCTTGGTTTGGTTTTGGGAAATATTGAACAAGTGTTGTGGAGTAATTTTAGATCTGTATTAGAAATAGTGTTTTCAGTGATTAGAGTGCTCTTACAAAGTTAAGTTCATTAGATCTCAAACTTTAGCTTACAGTCAAAAGTACTTGCAACTGATTCTGGTGGAGTTTTAAGAATTAGTGTATTAAATTGTAAAGTCTCTTTAAGCTCAGGATTTTGTCACCTGCAGTCAGTGATCTTAATTAGATGTATCTGCATGTGAAACCCCCCCCACCCCCCCCAATACACAACACAACAAAACAAAGCAAAACAAAAAATACAGTACTTTGATCAATTTTACATTATTATTCACCAACTGTGCAATCTATAGCTTCCAAGACCAAAAGGATTGTCTCAATAGGTATTATGATGTGAATTTCTAGATGACAGAAAAAGAAGACTCTGTCACACAATCAATATTTCTAATGTAAATGTAACAAATATAAAAAGACTAACCTCCATTGCCCATTCTGCAATATTTTGATGAAATACCGTACTTTTCGGACTAAGTCTCATCTTTTCGCATAAATTGGCAAGTCCTGTGACTTATAGTCTGAAGTGATTAATTTATGTTTTTTGCCCCCCTTATTTCTAACCCAGTTTTTGCCTGAGATCTGACAATTTCATTCATTCTGACACGGGAAATATTGAACATTACCATTTTCAGCCGCTAGAGGGCCATTGATCAATATGGCAAGCCCAATGTCTCATTAATACCGGTAGGTAAAAGTAGCTATCAATACACTTGGCTTGCCATACAGAGCCACCTTCGTCTTGCTCCAGAACTCCTGGAGCTTCATTTCACCGTGCCGCTCAGGCAAAATGAAGCTTATTTGACCATTAAAGTGCATTTATTAATAAAAAGTTCAACTGAGACACACTTTTGTCGAGCAAACAAATTGTTTTTAAACATTAATTTTGTTAAATTCTTGTTGAAGTCCTCCTGTGCACGCTCCCGTGGCCGCCGCCATTTGGTAGCCAATCAATTTTGGCACAACATCGGCCCATGTTTCCGTGTGGTCAGCGGTTATGCATAACAAACGCGATGTGTCAGCAGTGACACATAATAGATGCAATTTATATGGCTAAGTGACATATGTTCCCCCCCACACACACACACACTTTATTAGACATATTTGGATGGATGCGACTTATACGGTGTTGCAATGTGTATGGCGCAAAGTACGGTAATCCATATTAATTATGTAAATATAACAAATATAAAAAATCTAACCTCCATTCTGCAATATTTTGATGAAGTAGTTGTGGAAGGTCTGCTAACGTGCTGTCCAGTAAATGAGCATTGACACGTTTCACTCCTTAATGTACTACTGGTGTGGCCATCATAAACATGAACTAATTTTTCTGCTTACAGTCGTATGAATCTAAACACTGAAATTGATTTTTTTTTTTTTTATAAAACATAATTAAAGATATACTTTATTTATTTCACGTGTCTGGCAATCTTTAACTTAGCAGACATTCTCTGAGTGGTCACAGCAGAAATAACAACAATAAAAATATCTGTATGTAAGCCATGACCGCTGGCAGACGGACACAGTGCAGCCTCTATTTATATCAAGGGAAAACGTAGTATTACTGAGACACACATGAGGTTTACTTTGATGTAAAGAACCATCAGCATCAGCGTATGATCACAGGAGAAACCCCCGATCTTTTAATGTGACCAATAAAGGTCATGCTACTAAATCAAGTTCTTGTTAGACGTTAGTTTTCAGGAGCATCACCCCTAAAGTCTTGGCCTGAGTGCTGCCTAGGACCAGATTGTTCAGGTGGTCCATCTATTCTTTGTGTCAGACACAAATATACAGAGCCCAGCAAGTATCATATGTCAAAATGAGATGGGACATTTATTTTCTCAGTTCAGAGACTTGTATGCATAGATTTGTAATACAGTACTGTATATTTATATTTCCTGTTATCTGTTTGTATTTGGACATTTGGCATTTGCAAGGTTCTGTACAACATGGTAGCAGGTCTGGTGATACAAGTCTGCTCTGTTTAAGTTATATTAAGATTATTGTATTGTTTTTTTTTTTTAATGCAAGCATTCGTAGTGCTTACTGCATGTTGAAAAACTACATGTAATTATCATTGCTCTTAATTTTCCACATGTGCTAGCCAGCTTTCAAAGTCAAGTTTCAATATACAGTAGACATCTGCCTAATCGACACAGCAGCTAATGTTAACACTTAGAGGCCTTTTGTTGTAGGAACACACAGGATTTATTTTCCAATATCACCTCTATGTGGTACAAAGTACTTCAGGTTTGTGATGGGGAAGCTGTTCCATGAAGTCCAGTTGTGCGTTTCCGTGAATGATTCTGGTAGTTATGAAGAAGAAAGGGCACCTTCAGTCCAAGATTATCCTAATTGCTTCATTCCTTATTGATGAGAAGTGCCCACACACACTCTGTTTCCCTCCCTCTCAGTCTTCTGTAATCAGCGTTCACGTTTTGCTATTCCAATCTTCTGTGCAACATACAACACAGGGCAGCATGGTCAAGGATTTCACTGGTTTATTCTACGATAAAAGATTAATATATGAGTATGTACGAGCGCACAGCCTTCGAAGCGTCTGTGTGAAAAGGCCAGTGTTGACATAAACAGCTGCAGGAGGTAGGATCTGTTTTCTTTATGTCGTTTCCTTCGCAAACATCTGCTCTGTTTATTGGATGTCATTATCAAAGCTGCAACAGATTTTTCTTAATGCTTGATCTTATTTTGCTAAACTCACCTTGTCTTGCAAACACAAATGTTGGAGACCTTAAATGTGAAAAAAGTAAAGATCAGCCAACTTCTCCTGTGTGTAGTTTTCTCTTCAGTGCATTATTAGAGGTGACATATTTGAGAAATAATGTTTTAAATAGTCTGCACCTATATGTTTATGTACCCATTTAAATGATTACCTTAAATCATTTATAGATTGGCCTCTGGTTATTCGTTTCATCTTAATACCTTCGTCTCTGCGAGTAACATTTTATGCATTAACAGTTGCAAGAGTTTTAAAACTATTTTTCTTTGATGCCTTATTAAATTTGGTTGTAAAATCTATTTAAAGCAGAAAATAATTCAGCAATAATGCCCTTTGTGACCTTATTTTCTGGCTTAAGACTCAGCTTTAAAATTTACATTTTAGCCTGTGTTTTGTATTTTCAGAGGAGCGTAAATATTCAAAATAAATATGCAACAAATGTACCGTGAAACATGGTTAAATCAATTAAAAAAGAAGTTTGACCAAGTGGTAACGCAACAGAGAAGAACAATGTTTGTCTTCAAACACCTTTACCAGAGAAAACCCTTTTCATGAACAGAAAGAAACTGAATTTGAATTGATCAGACTGGTCCCAGACTGAATCTGTATTCCCGTTCATTTGAAATTGAATCCAATGGTTTGAAAATGAATTGCATTACATTGAAACTGAATTCATTTGCTTTGAAACTGTATTTCGTTGGATTGAAAATTCAGTTTGACTACTTTCATTTTCAGTTCTATAAGTCAATTTCATTTCCAAAATTCTGATTTTTTTTTTTTTTGTCACACATCATATTTTGAGCTTGAACAGTGGCGAGCACATAAGTTTATGCCAAGTTCATGTGCACGCCACTGTTCCAGCTCAAAATACACTGTAAAGGAAGTTATTTTTCCTTCTTTGACAAACGAGACAAACAACCATCCACTCTCTCACTCACACCTAGAGACAATTTATTTAGACTTACCAATCAGTCTAACATGCATGTTTTTGGACTGTGGGAGGAAACTGGAGTACCCGGAGAAAACCCACACATGCACAGAGAGAACATGCGAACTCCACCCAGAAATGCCACCAGCTGGGATTTGAACAAGCAACCTGCTTGCTGAAAGGCGGCAGTGCTATCAACTGCGCCACCATGCCGCCCTGTTTTTAATACAATATTGTGAATTTTTCCAACACAAATGAAGACGCCGCTTCCTGCTGTGTTTTGATATTGCTGCTGTGATTGATGGTTGTCCTTCATGAGGCTCCCTCAGAGTTTCACGCTAAGACATGAGGCAGAGCTTAGTTTACTCACTACTCGGTGGAGTCCAGGAGCTGGTACTCGCAGCGACGGGTGTAGCATATCCGCATCCCCGAGTCTGCCCACAGGTGGCGGATTGCGTTGACGTGCGTCTGCTCCAGCTGGGTGACGTGCACTGTGTTGACATCCTGCAGTAGCTTGGCATGCGACTGTTTCGAGAGAGACATTTTCATGGTGAACAAACAAAAACACTGTTGAGCTGTAGGACACACACTAACACACTTCTTGTGTGTCCTCTACCCTTTGTCTTGGGAAGTGGTTACCATGCAGTGTGTTAGTGTCTGTTTAATGCCACCTTTCAGTGAAGGTTTATTCTAATAAATTTGTAGCTGACATATGCGTTTGTGCGTATTTGTGCCGATTCAGGTTTATGTGCAGGATAAGCGAGTCCACCTCATTCTCTGGGTTGTCGTAAGGGATCTTGAGCATGCTCATGGCTCCGGTCATGGCTTTGATGGCAGTGAAGATGTTCTGGAAGATACATTTGGCGAAGGCCTTCCTCTCCTCCTCTGAGAAGCCCCGGCCATGAATGATTCTCAACTGTCGAATGAAGGTAGTTTTCCCGCTCTCCCCAGTTCCTGAGGAAGAAATAGTCAAAGAAAAATGACCAGAAATACATAAACTACGGTACTATTCAATTTTTCCTTATTGATCTCACTATAATTGGTTTAGCTTTTTCTGAGGATTGAATTATATAGAAGTGTTAATACAGGTAGTCCCCGACTTACGGCGCCATCGACTAACGGCGCTCCGTACTTAGGGCTCTGTCCCTAGTGACGTCATCGCGCCGTTTGTTTTGTTAACTAACTGCTTGGAAATACATTTAAAAACAATACGAATACGGCCGTTCGAAGTTGTTTTACATTGAAAAAACTTGTTTAAAAAAACGTTACCGATCGCCGTTTAGTTTCGGTTTCGATTTATGGCTGTAAATCCGGACTTACGGCACCATGTGCGTTCGGCTCCGAGTTACGGCAAAATCGAGTTACGAACGGTTCTTAGATCCGGAACCCGTTCGTAAGTCGAGGACTACCTGCATTTTCTTATGCTTCAACGATTAGATTTGTTTAAACTCGCCAGAGTCCACTGTGTGAGCTTGTACACAAACTTTTTTCCTGCTGGTCAAACTCCAAACAAGCTCTTTAGACACACTTTGAGTAACAGACAATGTCATAATCATGTCATGTTGTTCAGTCAACTGAAACTCACTCTTATCGCTCAAAACCAAGACAACACTGAAGTGAAGACGAATCACAAGAACAAGTACGAAGCAGAGTTTAAAGTTATGGTTAAGTTAAGTTTAAAAAAAGCAGTGAAGGAAATTGTCTTGCACATGTGTGCTCAGAATTTAGACAGCTGTTGGGATAGATTTTTTTTTTCTTTTATACCAGGTCGTTTGCACTCCAAGTTATTTGGTTTTATCATGTTTTAGAATACTGAAGATTTAAAACTTAATAAAACAGCTTTTAAAATGTATAATGTATCCTGAAATTTTGATTTATTTCAAAGTATTGGACCTGCTCTGCTGGTAGGAACCACATAGATACACATGGTCTCTTTGGTAAAGCCACCCTGTGATGCTTCTGACGCTCTGGTGTTAGATGGTCCAAAATTAAATATAATGAAGGCAGACAACAAAGCCTGCATGGACACTATGCCAAATTTACTCGAGTGCTAAAGGCTAAGGTCTCTGCAGACAATTCAATGTCACAAAGTGTTCTTTTTGTTTTTACAGCCTTTGGGTCATCTGGTCTCTAATGTGCTATTCAGACAAGATTACATTTATACATGGCAGCTTAAAAAAATGTAACCATTATAATCATCAAAATACTTTGGTTTTGATTTGCATGGCAAAAAAAAAACGTGACTCTCATAACTGCACAAACACAGCACTCGAACTACTTCAAGCATGGCTCTGCAGAAAAGTCTGCACACCAGAATGATTAGTTTACATTTGTATTTTCTCACTCAAACATTTGACATTGCTCAAAACCACCTTACTATTATTGATGAGAAATTTATTTTGTGAATTGCTGAATAATATTAAAAAAAAAGAAAGTAATGATGTACATTATATAAATAAAGACACAAATACAGTATATGTAATACGAATACCACAATGTGTTGGTTTACACATTGGAACAGAATGCAAGTTAACAAAAAGCCAAAATTGACCAAAATGTGCAAGACATAATGTTACAGCATCGTGTGTGTGTGTTTATGTGTCCTAATCTGTGTGTGTGTCCATGCGTCCTAACCTGTGGGTGTGGCCATGATTGGTGGTGTGGAGTCTCCTGATGACCTCCTCACTGAAGTCAAAATGAACCCTTCCTCTGGCACAAGGTGAACGCCGGTACATTTCCCCGACATGTACACAAACACACGCACGCACATGCACACACTACCTTCCCATGTGTAACCACAAACGCATCACAGAAATTGTACAATGTCCAAACTGAAGCTTCTTATAACAAATGTCTCACTATAACACACAGCCCTAGTGAGAACAAGTGAGCATGGATACACACAACAAAAGTCATTCACACTTTGTCACACTCAAACACCATCATCCTTCTCATCTGGACAGCAGTGCACGACTCCTCCATGCTTTCGAGTTGTACGTCTCCACCACTGTTACCTACGAAACCTGTGTGAAAGTAAAGTTCATCGGCGGATTATCCATCAACCCTACATTCCATGCTGCAAACAGTGCAGCAAATAGATGTCCAGACATCTTCTCCACACACACACATCTCCTGTTCCACACAGCAGCACTGTGAGCAGCAGTCCACACGTCCCAGGCTCTGTCATGCTCCTTCTCTCACACACTCCACTGTCTGTCTGAGCCCTCTTTACAGAATGGTCCTCGTCACTGACTGTACTTCCTCCCCATGCTGCGTGTGAGTGCTTCTCTGTGTGTTTGGAGCTCTGTTCCCTTCAGGCAGCCCAGCAGAGTTGGGAGGAAACTTTGAATTCTGGAGTGGAGTGACTGGAGTGGAGTCAGGACTCATTCATCACTGACGGCCTTTAATCAACCTCCACAACACCCTGAACTGTTCTGCTGCACGGCGTGACGTGCACAGACTGGACTTTAGACACTTGACTCTCTATAACAAGGTGAATTATTTTTATTTAATAGCTTAGGAATAAACTGGCATTTGGTTTATTACGGTACCTGCATTTTTTATTTTATTAGTAGAAAATATAGGAAGCAATCTGGTTCAAGGTTTAAAGACCTTTAACAAAAAAAATATTTATTTTCTTGAGAACGTTTCAGCACTTGTTTGTAGGAATTCTCCATTTCTGAACAAAAGGCCAGTTTCTTATTTATTTATTTATTTATTTTATAAATGCATACATACATACATACAGTAACTTAAGGCTGGTTTAATGGTTTTGAGAGGTCAAATTGGATGTAAAAAATAATAAATTGCCCTGAATGTGCTGCAATTTTTAACAAATGCCATTAAAGAAACATTTAGTGTTTTTTTTTTTGTTTGTTTGTTTAAGTTGCCTCTTGACATATTTTAAATAATTAGTTGAACGTGTTTATAATAGGTTAATTTTTACAAATAACATATTTTTAATATAATTTTCAAAATACATTCATGTCTGCTCTCTATTGTTTGTGTTGGGAGCAAAAGAGAAAGCTTTGATTCAATGAGCAGGTCCACCTTAAATGTGCATGTGAGAAAGAGGTGGCATCTGGCATCATCCTGGGGGTTCACATGCCCGTTGGTAGGACAGTGCTCTGAAACCCGAGCCCCCATCTTCAGTTAAGTGTTTAATGAACAGCAGCACATATTAGAAAGAAAAATAAAATATAAATACATGTATAGTAAAAATACACAATTCGTTTACGGTGACGTCTGTGTATTAAGCTTTTAAATGCAATAACTACTGTAGTTGTTAGTTCCTTGTTTTCTTTTTATTGGTCATTTCAGGAAATTAAAGTGAAAAACTCCTTTTTTTTATTTTGGTATTTGCCACATTCTTTCATGAAATTCTTCAAATTACTGCATGAAAATAGAAACATTCTGAACATTTGTTAAATCCACCGAACATTCCTAAAATGAACAGAAACCAGATCAAAAGTGATAGTTAAAAAAAAAAAAAAACCTGTTTAAAGTGATATTTTTTACTCATTCTTACTAGAAATAAGACAAAACATTTAGAATATGAAGAAACTGAGCTTGCAAAACTTTTATGTTCTAGACCAGGGCTATTCAACTAAAGTGCTCAAGGGGCCACAGTTATTGAAAGCCAAGAGCTCAGGGGTCGGACGTCCAGCAATTATTGTCATAATGTAAGTTTATTTTATGGTTTAAAATCTAGTTTTATTCAAAACTGAACCCAATGATGGGCCAAACTGAGCTTACTCATGGGCCGCTAGTTGAATAGCCCTGATCTAGACCATTTATGTTTCATTTAAAGTTACCACACTTTAATGTTTACTTTTATAAGAGGTAATTTCTGAAGTTTAATTGAAACAAAATAAAAAACAGTGTATGCCAACTTGCTCAGGTTGCTTTAGGTTTCACTCTTTTATTAGACAATAAACCGCAGATAAATCATCTCGAGTATTTCTGCCAAAGGGTTTCTGAAAACTAACGCGACAGGATAATCAAGCTCCCCCTGTCATTTATTTTTGTGACTGAGAAAGATGACACATGAGGCAAGCACTTACTAAAACCACAAAGGGGGAGGAGTACAATCACAGAGAGCCAAACCTGAGTTGCAACAACATCCAGACACTGCAGCTCGCTCCAGTGCTTCTCAATGAACTCAAAGACGAGGGATGCACATGACGTGGCTGCCACAGAGCTGCAAGCATCCAACATGACAAAAGCAAAAACAGCCTGGTCTGAAAAGGAAACTATAAGTGAAAAAGATTTGCGTCAACGCTCTACAAAACTGGTAACCTTTAGCCTATAATTTTGTCAAAATGAAAAACTCAGTAGCTTTGAAACTTTTTCATAAATCTGGTGGAAACTGCTGAATTATTGTTGCCATAAAGGAAAAAATGGAGCTCTTTTTGTTTGCTAGCTTGGCTTTGCTTAGCTACAAAACAAAACCTTGGCAACATGAATACATACAGTAAGCGCTGGTTCTAACAGCAGTGTGCGATGAGCCAAATATCTAGGAGCTGTTAAAAACACATCCCCTCATGAGCAAAGTGATTATTCTGCCCTTTCTTTGACCAGACAGGCAAAGGCTTTCTGTAAAGTCCTGCAGAGCCTTTTATAAACACTAGAGGACATTATTTCCTTCCACAGAAGAAATAAATGTTTGGTGGCTGCACCCACTAAGCATCAGCATGCACAAGATGGCAGCATTTTACTAATGTTGAGCTCTGTGTTTGTTAAGAGACTATTTACAGCATGCACCATAGACAACACTAGAGTTAACATTACACCTGAAGTGAGCACATCTCTGGAAAAATGTTACTTCTTTTTATTTAAAATGACAGTGATGTCTCTGAGCAGATATGCTGAAGTTGTCCTGCAGGCACTGTGACCTCTTTATAACCATAATAATTACTAATTCGGATGATGATGATGATAGGAGGATGTGCTCTGAATGCCAACCATCTCAAGATACTTTTTACTTTATCTGGATCCTTAGTTTATAATGTGATAAGTGAAACGTATGCAGTTATCCTTGTACAGTATTCCAAACACATTTTTAATCTAAATTATTTTACTGTTTCATATTAAATCATAAAAACGTGAGTAAGCAATGTTTTGGGGCATTTGACATTTTAAAAGCAGCCTGTCAAACTGTGTGCCTCTGGGTTGGACGTGTGATCTTCAACGTTATCGCAACAGAGGGAGAAAGAAAAAAAAAGGCAGAAAAGATGACTTCATCAAATGCCTCTTATCTCCGTGAAACACAAAGAACGCCTGAGAACAAAACTGCAGCTGTATTTGAAAGACAGGCACAAGATCACCTCAGATGTGAACACTTCCTCACCCGTACTAACACACAGTCATGTTGAATCAGCATCAAACTCACAATGTTCCTGAAAGCTATTTTAAATACAAAATCTAAAAAGTCAGAACTGTGTTGTTCCAAGGCTGACACAGATAAATTTATCCCAAGATGTCAGAAGTCAGTCTTGTTTTTTTGTTTTTTTCCCTGATGGAGGAAAAAACAAAAAAAAATTAGATTTATGACAATCGATCAGTTCTTTTGTGCATGTGTGTGTGTGAGGGTTTCTTTTGATAACCACTTAAATTACTTTTAACAAGAATACAGTTGTGTGTTTCTTTTAGGTATGCACAATATTGTCAGCATGGTATCGAAATTGGCTAATGTTAGTGTTAAAATTAAATATCAGACATCGACCATTCCATCAAAATAACTCACCAATATAAAAGGCGCTGTTTTATATATACAGTATATATATATATAAATATATATATATATATATATATATATATA
>JARVGV010000111.1:15755602-15771154 GCA_031762435.1 Hypsolebias longignatus | reverse complement strand
AAAAAAAAAAAACAAAAAAAAAAAAAAAAAAAAAAAAAAAAAAAAAAAAAAAAAAAAAAAAAAAAAAAAAAAAAAAAGTTCATGACCGCATCAGCCTCCATACCTGTTTCTGGGGACAGGGATGTGGGAGGAGAGGGGTTGTCTCTCTGCCTGTGGTACATTCTGTCCTTGTGCTGCCCTGAAGCTGCTGGCCAGCTCTGCCTGTTTCCCTGGGTTTCTGATGTCCAAATTCAAGAAGCTGCCTGGCAACGACCTGGTTACACCAGGACACGGAGTAGGACTGGTCCTCTTTAGAATCCCAGAGGAGCCAGTGTCTTTTTGGTCCCCGAGGCCACCCTGTGTTACAAAATAAAGCATGCTGAAGTCAGTTTATTGTAGCAAAGGCTAAATTCTGTAAGTTTATAATATGTTAGTGACATCTCAGGCATGTTTGGTTGAAAAATCTGTGTAGTTTCATGAAGACCAGTCCAAACAAAATAAAGTAAGAAACACAATATGCACAAATCCTTTTGCATAGCAATGCTTAGTATGTACTTTATGCATCCCTATTTTTGGCAGCTGTTTACCAAGTTTGCCAGTAAAATTGGCTGTCAATCACCGCATGCATTTGTTTATCTATTGAAAGAACAGAAGTGATTGAAAATAGATCAACAATAGTAACATCCATAAGAGACACTTGGGGTTGAGAAGTCTAACAGTTCTGATATTATGGTATACCTGTAGTATGCAGATACCATTTTACCAGTACACTGAAAAGGACTTAGAAACAGGATGTAGTTGACTTTTATTTTCTGAGACAAAATATCACTCCTTGAATATTTCTGAATGAAATTTGCTGGGGGGGTTTTCCCCCCATAATTTAACAGCAGATTAAATTTTATATTTCCAACTAAAAGCCACATTCTTGATTCTACACTTGTCTGATTCCACCATGAAGGTTTACAGACAGACTGCAGCCATTTTTTCTTTTGGCTGATCCCTTCTTCAGGGGTCACCACACTCGCAAGAAGACTTGGCAATTGTTTTGATGTTGGATGCTCTTCCTGACACAACCAGACTACAGTACTGAGCTACCACAGCCCTCTGTGTGGAGCAGAGAGCTGCCATCTAGGGTGTGCATAACTTAAACTTCCACATGCTTTTTGGTAGTTCACCCAATTACTTTGTTTACATTGAGTGCATGTCTTATTTTCAATACTGCATATCAATACGTATATCTGAAAACCTACTGAAGTAAACTCTTTCAATCTGCACTATTTGATCAGGCTCAGAATAACATGTTTGATTTTATAGTTTGCAATGACTACCTTGACACTGTATTAGTCACTTGATACAAATCATCAGAATTTTTTAAAACTGTCATGCTGCATATCTTTGTCATCTGAATTACGTTCCAAAATGATACAAATTAATGTTTCATTTGCATAAATACTACAATAAGTACTACAGTACAAAAGCTGATCTTTAATGTTGCATATAACAAGAAGTAGTTGCTGTTTGTATGGAAAACAAGAAATATGCATTCCATTTGTGCAAGGTGGAAAACACCAAAAAAATAAAAAGTTTAGATTTATATTTAAAAAAACTGCTTCTTAATGTGAACATGAGTTTTGAAACTTTCCTCTCTCCTTCCCCACCCCCAACAGAAGTCATAAAATGTTCACTCCACCCAAAAAAAAGGAACACATTTTTGTTATCAATCATTAACTAAGGAATAAATGAGAGCAACAGAGTGAAGTTTCTGCAAAAATGAAATGGATCAGCATAACATCATCTATGGACAATACAGATTAAACTTAATTTCCGTCCAGTAATTCCCTTGTCACCCATGCCTCTCCATCCCCTCCTATAATAACTATACCTCAGGTGTATAACAGACAGCACCACTGTAATAAATCTAATTGACTCATTAAAAAAAAATAAGTTGTGGTTTGACTTTTATGCCCATTTTATTCATACAAAAACTATAATTTCATATTTAAATCACACAAACCTGCATGCACTTATATTTGCTAAAACAAAAATGCTTTAAAAAGGTAAGAGGCAGAAAAACGGGTCAGATATTCGTGGTTTTACATGCATGCAGCTCTCAAGAGGAGCCAGGAAGCCCACGTCGAAGCTCCACCCTGAAGCCAAGGGGGAGGGGGGGGGCAGCTTAGAGTCCCTGCCCCCCTTTTTTCTGTAAACTTTACACACAGACTGGGCCGCCATTTAAAGCGGTAATAATGCACCGTAAAGGCTTTACGGTAGTTGGTAAAATTCACGCCTTCAATAAAGTCAACCTGTGCCCTCGTTAGCCGACGTTAGCACGCTCATAGCCCAACATGTCGCGCGCTGTTTGTGACCGTTAACTGCAGGCGGCTGTAGCCTGTCAAAACACGGCGGGGTCATAAGTTTCACTCGATATTTTCAGTGCGGTTACTCGAATGTGCGTGTGACTGTGGCAGCTTGTAAAGTAAGTCCACTTTTTACACTCACTTTCTCCAAGTCCGGCAATATTCGACCCCTGCTGCTGGACGAAGTTCGCTCGCTTTTAACCTCCGCCGTCGAGCCGCCGTCCATTACGAATTTGTAAAAAACGGGCCCCTGCGTGTACGCCGGCATCACGGAGCCGTTTTTCTCCACCACAACAGGGACCCGGCTGTCGAAGAGCACCGAGCGGCCTGTCCGGTAGTTGAAATCCGCCATGCCGACGCTTGTCCCGACCGACGACTTCTCGAAAATATATTTGGACTCCATATTCAGTCAGGGCGCGTGGAGGCTAAAGCAGGAAAATCGGCTCTCGGTAGATTTTAGTGCAAGTTGAAGGAGTTTGATACATTTATCAGGATTGTCGCAGTTCGATAAAGCCTGTTTCTGTGTTAACCTCTTTGCTAGTCTACATGGAAAAGTTTTCCACTACCGCCACCCAGGATATCCAAAAAGCCGCCCGGTTCGGAATCGGAAGATAAAAGATTGTTTTGCCTCTTTTCTCCAAACGGATGCCACGCCCCCTCTGCTGCGCTCGTATTGGTCCGCTGAATACATAAACATTACACTTTGGCACGCGTCCACGCCAAGACGGCTTGTGATTGGCTGATTCCAGCGCGTCAATCACGTTTTTTTTTTTCCTAATCCAAGCAGTGTGGGAGGAAGAGAAGAGGGGGTGTAACCAGCGGTTCACCGGCCGGTGTGCGTCGTGAAGAGCCGGGTCTGCGAGGCAGTGGAGGGAGGGGGGCGGGGGACAGCCCTCTGCAAAAGACTGCGCATTTATAATTTTTGCAAATCAACCTGTGATGAAGCGGATTACGATTTACAATGCATGAACTAAATTTGACAAGCGAGCGATTATAGAGCAAATGATCAGCTGTTTTCTTCCCTAAAAGTTTAAAATCTATCAAGTACGTCCAACTAAAGTTGTAGAGTTGGTTAGATTGTGGGATATAAACAGTATATACTGTACAGTATATTATTTTAAGACGATGTATTTACTAGTTCGAGGCAGTATTTTTAACAGACTTTAAAGCAGAGTGGGCAATTTAAGGCCAGAGGGCCAAAAGTGGCCCTTGGAATATCTCCATCAGGTCCCCAATATCCTTAATTAAAAATAATAAATAAATAAATATTGATTAAAAAAAACTGTAATTTATCAAAGAGACTTATGAACATTTAAATTTAACATCTTATGCAAAATGAAAAAAACAACATTTTTAAGTCATTGTGTTTCCAGAACTAGACTGAAGTTTAAAGAACCACAAGTTCTTTTGCATATTTCCATTAACATGTATAACATGTTAAGCATATACAGTATTGACACAAGAGCCAGTTTAACAGAATATGTCTTGTATTCCTAAAGGAATGACATGTTTTATAAAGCATGCTAACTATGCAACAATGAAAAGGTCTTCTAGATCATCTATCATAAAGAGAATGTATTTTGCAGTTCTCCGTGCATCACATCCTGATGTGGCCCTTTGGAGAAAAAAAATGTTGCCCACCTCTGCCTTAAAGTGTTTATTTTAAGTATACAGTATATGATGCTTAGCAGATTCGGAAATGTTGCATTTCTAAATAAAGAGTACATAACCCAAACCCTGATTTCTGCATTAATTAATATGCATAATGCTACAAAAAAAAAAAAAAAAAAAAGCTTTTTATTGCAAGTGGGAACAATGCAAAGCAGGAACTGTTTAGTTTGATAATCTTTCCAAAGAAAAAGACCACAGGCAATAGAAACATGTTATAATGTGCCACTTTATTAGAAAAGTAAAAACTCACTTTCATATTTTATGAAGAGTAATATAAAACATTACAATCTTTTGCATATCTGCACTGTCACACTATAATATATTTATTCTTTTATGAACTAAAATCTGTGCTTGAGGAACATACAATATTGGCTACAGCTGTCACAGCAGTACTGGCCCATATTTATATTTTAGGACATTTTCTTTTTACAAACAGCATCTTTATCTGCATGAAAAGCATGAAACATTTTTCATCCACAAAGTACAATGTGTCTGTGATAACCATCTCTTTTTTCCCCCCACCAACAAATATAATGTATATTGTATGTTACATTGGAACAACATTAGAACAGCAACTGAGAATTTTACACATTTACATCATTGTCATACTGTTTGTGCAATGAACCTTTGTCTCTGTCAGTGAATATAATTGTTCAGCAAAACAAATTAGATCAGTGCATTTTCTCAGGATAAAAGAGAACATAATAGGTGACAGCCTTCATTTTATTTTTTTCATTAAAAGGAGCATAATTGCTTATTTTAAGTGATCAGTGCTTGTTAAAGGTACCCATTGCAAACTCAAAATAAAAAGGTGCAGTTTGAAAGCCTTTACTCATAATTGTTTTTATGCATTTCTGAAATGAGGGTACACAGTCAATGTAAACAAAGTGCTCGGCTGAATCCTCCACATTGAAGCTTGAGCCACATAGACCTACACTTGGCTCGCTGTGTATAAACAAATATGGTGGGATCAGATAAGCATGAAAATTTGATGTTTTTGGTGTGAATCTGCTGCTAAACGAAAAAAAAAGGAGTGTAAGAATTATGTCAAAGGTAAATGGTTCAAGCAGGCGGTGGATCACTGTAAAGACAGAGCCCGTCATTCCAACACACACAGCTTTTGTAAAACTTCAGCTAGATCAGCAATTTTATAATATCAGCTTATCTTTATACTTCAACAAATCTGATTGTAAATACGTACCAATACATCATCCATGTTAAACTTCTCCATCCCAAACATCTTTTCCGTGGACGTCAACATTGTTGACCTATTTTCAGTCACTCCAGCTGTTTTTGAATGTAAACATACACATGTGGAGGTGGCATCCATTCACAAATTATGCTCACGAGTTCTTGATGTAAGGCCACATAACCCATTTATGAGATAAAACAATAGTTAGAATGTGGTTTCTTACTTGATAAGTTTTTGTTTTGACCCGTCCTCGTGACGTTGCGATGAGTACCTTTAAGCATCTCAGCTGTTGACAATTGCTCAGATCAGACAGTTGAGCCGTTGGTGCGTTGCTGATATGAGACTGGGGTCAGCCTGACCCGCAGCCCCTGCCCCCTCCTCAACCCACATTTCACTCCCGGAGTCCCTCAGCACAGAACATCAAAGGCACCGCCTCTGTACAGCGCAGGAGAAAGGGGTAGCAAAATTTAAAAAAAGAGGTCTATGATGGTTGGAGGAGGATGGATTGAGGTCTGAGTGGCGGTAGAGGTTGGAAATGGACGGATGACGGAGAGTGTGCTTGTCTGTAACTGAACACAAAACAAGAGGAGGGGGGAGAGGCCTTTGGGCCAGTGTCCCTTTGCAGTGATCCTCGTCCAGTTCTACACTAGCTCTGCACCCCCCCCCCCCCACCTCAGCTCAATCACTCTTTCTTTCTCCCTCGGATCAAAGAATAACACTGCCATTTTCTTCCCAGCAGTTCCTTCCCATTACACCCCCCACCCCACCCCAGCACCACAAAGTTTGGATAAACTGAGCATTAGGCCTTGCATTACACGGCAAAACGTACAACAGAAAGAAGAAATGAGATAAGTTAAGTACCACAAGGGTTTTGTTTTTATCTCCATATATTGAAGCATGCACTTGTTCAAGCAGGAAAAAAAAT
This sequence comes from Hypsolebias longignatus, assembly GCA_031762435.1. Lineage (NCBI taxonomy): Eukaryota > Metazoa > Chordata > Actinopteri > Cyprinodontiformes > Rivulidae > Hypsolebias > Hypsolebias longignatus. The sequence continues at coordinate 15,765,030 of JARVGV010000111.1, read as the reverse complement.
AGCATCAACAATACAAAGTATAAGAAAACATACTTTTTATGGCAGTGGTGTGAGCTATTTACCCAACGGCATTATTGTTGTGTTAATATAAAAACAGTGCTTTAAAATACAGTGTTTATTTTTACATACTTTGACACAGTAGCCTTTTATACACTTATTTGACTTAACCCGTTTACTCTGTGTGGCTGAGCTTTGTGCATCCTTCATTGCTTCTTGTCTTTCATGTCCGTTTATTAGGCCGCACGTGTTTTACTTCTTCCTGTGTTCTTTCCTTTTGATTCCCCAAAGCTACATGGGGAGGAAAAAAAAACACATTGTTTATAATGGAAGAGAACTCGGTACAGATGCTGCTGGAGACGAGGTTGGATAGAAGGAGAGGAGAAACTTTTCCAAAAGACACTCTATGGTAATTTTTATGCGCTGCGCTTTATTTTCTTTGGAGTCCAGACTCTGGTACTATTTGAACCACAAGACTTTTGTCTGATGAGTCATGAGCAGCTCTGGTTTTGACTCAAGTCCAGAAAGCGAATCAGAACTGCGCTTCAATGCACCCCCCCGTTTTTATAAAAACACTAATGCACAACTTAAGCTCAGCAGTTGGGCAGTTAACCAGTGCACAAAATCAAAATTACCATACGGATCAGATGTTTACAGTTCACAGAGGAGATGGCGTATTAACTACACAAGATGAAGAAGCCTGCATTGTTTTGGACACTCTTTCACTTCCTTTTTTCCCTCCAGAAATATTCTTCTCTCACTTATCCCTGTGATATAGCTGAAGTCGTCTATTGTGAAACACTCTGGACAAATTCTTGCACAAGCCATTCGCTGGCCCTGACCCGATCGCTTCACCTTGCACGACTCTGACAAATATGTATGTGTCTGAGTGGGGGGTGTGTTGGGGTGTGTCAACATGCCTCTGGCAACAGATGTTTGTCAAATCTGAGTGTGGGTTTTCAGCTTCTGGCTTAATTTGAACAAAGCTTCTATTATTGAGCAAAACTGACTTTCTGTAGTGCTGCAGAGGCCCGAACGGATAGCTGCTGATGAGCTTGGGGGCACGCTGAAGACATTTTTGTGAAACGACGACAGCAACTTTCATTTACTTCTGTGTGTTTAAGCGGACCTGCAAATTACGGGCCCGTGTTTGAACAAAGCACCAGAAGCTGCTCGACAACAGGTCAGTGCGCTCCTAGAACCTGTTTCATGTTTGTTTAGGGAGAGCCAAGCACCACAAACACGGTGATATAAATATGCTCGTGTTGTACGGGTCACCCAAGGAATGAGGCATGTGTACATCCACCAGTGATTTGGTATGGTTATCTTCTACGCCACATATCTGCATTTTCGTAGCTACTGATGCCTTTTTTTTTCTATGTCTATTTGTGTGTGAGTTTGCACGATGCATGCACATTTTTTAAATATACTATATATTTAAAGTGTGTTCTTCTCAGGTTGTGAGGTACAGTGTTCATACAAAAATAAAGATACTATGGGAAATGATCCACAAGCAGGTGAGTGTGACACAGATTACTGAAAACGGATGTTCCAGTTGTATCCCCCCCACCCCACCCATTTCTATTCAGATGTAATTGGTCCATATTTGGGCTGGACGAGGCGTAGGCTGGTTCTGAAGTGCAGACCAATCGAAGGAAGTCTGAACCTGGATTAAGACCCTGTTTGTACCTGATGTCAACACAAAATGGATCCTCATGTTGATTGACTATAGAGGGTCTGAGTCTATGTACAGCGACCTGCTGGTTGGTGAACAGAACTTGTGCCAGTTGATTCTGGACCCCGTCTGAAGACCAAGATGCTACAGGCCAGTGACATACATCTCCATCCCATCGTTGAAGGTGAAGATGGTGGTAGTGCCGGAGGAGTTGCCCCCTTGTTTTACATCGCTGATGGTCTCATAGAAATTTTCCCCACCAGGGAGGCCTCTAACAGGAGGGGCAGTGGGCCCTGAGGCTTGTGGTGCTGCTGGTACAGCTTGCTGCTGCTGCTGCTGCTGCTGTGGCGTCTGCTTCTTTCTCTTCAGAGTAGCACTACCACCACCTGTGCTGTTACTGGATTCCACCTGCTCCCGCTTCCGGTGGGTGTCGATACTGGCGTATGCCGGGTCTGACTCGACGGCAGCAGAGGACCAGGACCTGTCTCCTACCGGCTCATAGCAGGGTTCCTCTTGAGAGCGAGCCTGGCCTTGGACGCCTCTGCCTCGTCCTCGAGAACCCTGATTCCCCCTGTCCCCACCAAAGGAGCGCGGCAGGGTCTTTGCTCCATTGTGCTCCATGGGAGGCTTCTTCTTCTGTGTTTTGCATACGATGGAGTAAGTGTCTGCGATCTGAGAACACATAGACAGGAAAAGAGCACAGCAAGGTTAATGAGTTAATAACACCAAAATACAGCCCACATTTATCCTGTTTATTTATGGGCAACAAGTCCAGTTACACATTTCACTGCTTTGTTTACATGGAGAAATGTCTGCAACAAATCATATAGTGTAGTGCATGCTGCACTTCATAATACTTAAACAGTGTTTCTGACATGTTTTACATTCTGTAAATTAATGTCTGCAAGTAATTAAGATATGTAATCAAAGAGCGAGTGCAGGTTATTTGGTGTATTTTAATGACTGTATGTACTTTGTGTGTTTATGCACAGCACTTTGCACATTATGTTAACAGCTCACTCCCTGTAACCTGACCTATTTTGACAAGGCAAGGATAACGCAGTGTAAACTGTGTTATCAGTCCGTTGGGCTCTAGGCAGCAATGGCGTTAGATTTGCAGTATGAACCTGTTAAAATTTCACCACAACTGCTTTGGCAACGGAGCTGCGAGGGACAGTGTGAAAGATCTGGATGGCAGCCAATTTGCTGGAAAACGGGGAGAGGAAAAAAAAGGTTTTAGTGTGTTCACAAATGAACTTTGTACACATCACATGTGCCCCTGCTGCATGCATGGCAGGTGTATAAAAGCCACTCCTCGTGCATAAACACACTTTTCTGTATGCTGACAATGATATCCAGGGCTCATAACTGAAAAGCATGTGCGAGGAATTCAGATAAACCAGCTTTGCGACCTCTGGCATTTCTGAGTCAAAATTCCGCTCAAGTGAAGCGCCGGAGCAGAAGATTGTGGAGCATGGCGATGTTTACCCTCCGTGTTCACGCCCACACCGGCAGCTCTGCTCCGCTGCACCGAGAAACGCCGGCTATGCAAACTCTGCGTGTTCACTAAACACAAACCTTTGTTGTTGTATCTTTCCCAAAAACCTGAAGCATGAGCACACACACACACACACACAAAAACTAACAAGAAATAATTTATTGTCCCATCTGTGTGCCTATTTTTTTTTTTGTAAAGTTAACAAAACATCTCATGAATCACCAGAGATTTTAATGGCATTTTCAGAAAATAATCAAAGGGTGTGTATCTTCAAACTGATTAACTTTTGACCCCACCCCATTCAAGATGGCCAGCACAGCTAATTAACATTAGCCAACACAAACATGACTAACTCAATCAATTTTACAGATATTTAGCTGAAGCGTGGCGTGACAGTAAAGTCAGTCGCAACACATTATTAAAACACCAACAGATCATGCAAGATCTCGCAGTGTGTTGCATGAGACTGCACAAAAACATGATTTGCAAGGTGTGATTAAAGTGTTCACAACTCAAGTACCCTTTTATCATAAGTTTTAAGGCTGTGCACAATATGCATTCCTTCAAATAATGCTAGGCCTTTTTTATTAAAGAGCAAGCAACTATAATTTCATCAGTGAAAATCTCTCGTCGTCTCTTTTCTGGAGTTACAGACGAGCTCTTAGCTCTCATACACCCTGCCCCCACAAATCTTTAGTGTGACCTTTTTGGATAAACAAAGACCCCAGCGTAAGCTATAAGTGTGTGCAGACAGTGCGCGGCGTGTGTGTTTGTGTGTATGCAGAATGTGCAGCTCTGTGCAGCAGAGGAAGGAAGTCACAAGATGATGGGGATTTCAAAACTCAGCTGCAGCTGGTGAGGAAGCCTGCCATTGTATGTTTTTGTTTTCCCCCCTTTACACTGTACATTGTCTCTGCTACTTTTTATTGGCTCTTTGCAGCTCTCTGCTTACAAAAGGTAACACTCTGCATGCGCTGATCATCTGGGGGAACTCGCGGCAGCGTACGGGCTGCTGCATCTGTTTGTGATCAACTTTACGAGCAGCAAATAACGCACGGTTTCTCAAACAGTCTTGCAGCGGTTGACTTTCTTCTGGTGGGACACGCTTCATGCAACGTGACTGCTCAGGGAGGGGCAGGGCCTCCCGAAGCCACAAAAGGGGAAGCAGAGTGGAGGGGGGGAGAGTGCCAGAGGAGAGGAGGAGATTCAGCTGGGAGTGGAAACTCAACACTTTCTGACGGCTGCAACTGACAAAATCCAGAATATAGGGGCATGTTAGGGCAACAACAAACCCCCAAATGGAAAAATACAACAACCAAGACATGAGGAAACGTTAAAGAGAAAGGCTAAACTAGTTAGTTAGTTTCTTTGTGTATTTGTCTGGTTGGAAAAGGAGTTTAGATGGTTCTGAACAGCAGAGATTTAACGCTGTCATCTCTGCAAACAGCGCCAAAGTCTTTTACTTTCCAGTGGCACAATTTTTCTAAAACACATCAGAATACAGTACTGACTTGTTTCTGCTCATCTAGAGCAGTAGATCCAAAGGTTGGTGTTGGGGCCATTTGTGGGTCATGAAACTCCTCAGATGATCTTCACAAATCAAACGAAATGTAAAAGTGATGGCTTATGATATATTCTAATGATATTTATTACAAAGAATAAATAGATCACAAACAGTATAGTTGGTAGTGTTAATTGTGTTGTTATTATGTCACTGTTTAAGTGATAATAGCAAAGTTTTTATACTTAAACTAGCAGTATGTTGAGGGTAACAAGCCGTTGCCATCATTAAAGCAGGAATTCAAAAGTAGTAAATTAAAAAAGGAACAAAGTGCATGATGTCTTTTTCTTGGTGTGGTAAACAAACTGATTTATAAGTAGTGACGTGATGAGGATAGTTGTGGAAAACAGAAGTAAACACTAATAATAAACAGTGTTCTATTTCAGGGACTCCTCCATTACTCAGAATAACTGCCTGAGACAGACACATGACAACAGCACATGTAAATACATGTATGTATACTCTGTCTATACAACTAAACAAACATCACACTTGCTTGGACTGATCAGGCAAGACAGTCATCTTTTAATAACAACTTAATGAATGCTAAGTGATTATTAATATTATGCAGCAGGCAACGCCAGGTCAGTGTGAATGCGTGTTGAAGGCTGACAGATCAGTTGGGGGAGGGCAGAAGGTCAAGGTTCATGCAGGCATGGGGGGTTGACAGACAGTGGGCCTGTGATTGGAAGATCGTTGGATCAAGCCCCGGTACCGACAACGTCAAAAAATGTGGGTGGAAAAAGGTGACACATCCACACCTGCCTCCACCCTCATTCGCCCCACTTTGGGCTCCTGAGCAAGGCCCTTAACCCCCACCATCTGCTCCCAAAACAGGTCTCTGTTGAAAATGAGTTCTCGTAGCTCAATGAGACTAACCTGCATAAATAAAGGATAAATGAAAAAAAAAAAAGAAAAATGATGACCACTCTGAAGAAGATGCAATCTTCATCAGGTGAGAAGGGAAACACTGAGCATACAGTCACTGTTGCCCTCTTCACCAGTCTTAAGATTTGTTGGAGTGTCAAAGAGAAAGAAACAGTCTAAACAAAGTCTAGTCAAGTAATTTTTATTTAACCTGTGTTGCCTTGTATTGTATAGCATTTTGCTTCATTTTGAAATTAAAGTTTTTTAACAAATTTATTTTTGTAAGATTTTAAAATAGCTAATATATAAACCATGTTTGGCAGCTTTAAAATAATAAAACATCCTAAATTTAATGAATACTTTTTAGAGACACTCTATAGAGAACATTTTTACAGGATTTGTATAAAATAGTTTTGCTCTTTCCTGAATGTTTTACAGTAAATAGTTTACTTTTTTGACAACAAATGATAACTAAACACAATTGCACCGTTAACAATAATAATTTTCTTTAAGAAGTAAAAACAATCATTTACATAGATGAAAGATGACCAGCTCACCATTTACAGTTAACGTGACATTATCACTCCACTGTGATAAAGAAAATCTGTCTCTTTGACCTCGACAGCTGTAGTTTCCACTGTCAGACACAGAGACACGGTTGATCCTGTATTCACTGGAAGTTGAAAGGTTGGAGATGGCAGGTCTCCATTCATACATCCACTGAGTTTCTCCTCCTTCTCCTTGGATCTGACATCTGAGAGTGACCATCTCACCTACATAGAACTGAGGCCAGCTGGGTTCCAGGATCACAGTGGGTTTAATGGAAACTGGTCACATAAAATATAAGAGAATAGTCTATTAGACATTAAATAAAATACTTATTTGTGTCAATTGCTACGTTTGATACTCCACATTTCCTGTTGAAAAGAAAAAGAAAATTTTAAAATGTGGGGCAGTGCTTAAACCGCATGACTTTGGTATAACAAGATCAGTGATCAAACCACTGCAAGGAGGTAAGGACATGGAAATGATGCCCATTTGGAAAATTGTTGGGTAGAAAAACATGTTTTATTTTGTATTTCTTTATGTATACATTCATTACATTATTCATTGGTCCAGCAACTGAGCTGGCCTGCCAGCTATCGGTAATGGAGTGTCATCCAGTTTACCCCTGGTTCTACAATATTCATTCTGCAAACTTTATTTGAGAATGTCATTCTTGTTGAGGTGCAAAGGACAAGAAACATCCTTGTTCTGCATCACTAAGTACTGGACAATGTTTCATTTATTTTGTTGCCAATACTGATTGATAATTACACATTTGTTGACTATTCTGTCTCATGCAGGTTTGAAACTTTAATCAATTTAAACATTCAAATTATTCTGCATTTTGTCTATGAAATCAATTTTAATTGTTTATTTAAGATGACATTCCATCAAAATGTATCCTTATTTGGTCATAACGTCAAACGTATTTGCTGCCCTGTTTGTTTGAACTTTATCTATTGCACTTTTGCACATGCACATTTTTATTCTCACATCTGTTCTCTGGTGTTTGTTATAATTTTGTTGTGATATGAAAATGCACTGCATATGCACAACATATTTACTCAGAAGGTATTTTAGGGCATGGAATGAGATGAAAAAGTAAAAAAAAAAAAAAAAAGAGTTAAAAAATTATTCTTACCTTCACCTCCAGTGAACACCGCACAGAGCACTAAAATGTAAAAATAAAACTACATTTTAAACAATATAAATACCATTTGATTTTATTTCATTCAAACTAAACACCAACATCTAGAAAAATAATCTTGATGAAAAAAAAAAAAAAGAACTTTTCAAGACCTTAGAGAAACAGTTAAACACTGTGATAGACTATAATTCCCACACTGCCCATTTTATTTTAATCTGCAAACAGAAAATCAGTTATGAACTCACAGAAAACCCCCACCACGCACAAAACAAATTGTCCCATCTTCACATCCAAACCTGCTGCTCAGCTTTCAGAAACAGTTCTGCTTTGCTTTGTAAGGAAGTCTGATCCCTTCAGATTCTTATATACGGTAGCTTGTCTGTGTTTCCTTCCCTATTTTATAAAATCCACACTTGCATCAGATTTGACTACAGCACTTTTAGACATGGTTACTTGTCGTATCCACTGCAGAAACATGTCAAAATGAACAATGAGAGATAACCAAATGGATGACTCACTCTCACAAATCTACAGGGAGTAAAAATCTGCTGACGACTCAAGAGTCAGAGTCAGAGAGTCTTTATTGTCATTTGCACCACATATGGTACATGTGATGAAACGAAATTATGTACACAGGGTCCCAGTTACATCCAAATAAAATGTAGAAGAAAAACATTATTATTATATAACATTATTATTATACTGTCCATGTAAACATAGCTTTAGTTTGCTCTCAGTAAAACAGAAGGATATTAGGATTTTTCTTTTCAGGGCTACATGGAAAGACATGCTGCTGATTGATGATGTACAGGTGCTGGTCATAAAATTAGAAAATCTTGAAAAAGTTGATTTATTTCAGTAATTCCATTCAAAAAGTGAAACGTATATTATATTAATTAAACACACACTGATATATTTCAAATGTTGTTTCTTTTAATGCTGATGATTATAACTGACTGACAGAAAACCTCAAATTCAGTATCTCAGAACATTAGAATACAGGTGGTCCCCGAGTTACGAACGGGTTCCGGACCGAAGGACCGTTCACAACTGGATTCTGCCGTAAGTCGGACCCGAACGCACATGGCGCCGTACGTCCGCATTTACGGACGTAAATCGAAACTGAAACCACATGGCAAACGGTAACGGCTTTTTAAACACGTTTTTTTAATGTAAAACAACAACTGCGCACTTAGAGCGCCGTTTTAATGTGTTTCTAAGCTGTTGGCTAACAAAATACCCTAAAAAAAAACGATAAAAGTATAAAATGCTGCATAAAAAAGGCAACGTAAGCTGCGATGACGTCACTGGGGGCGGCGCCGTAAGCCCGAAACGCCGTAAGTCGGTGGCGCCGTATGTCGGTGGCACCGTAAGTCGATGACCACCTGTATTGTGAAAATGTTCAATATTGAAGACACCTGGTGTCACACTCTATTCAGCTAATTAACTCAAAACACCTGCAAAGGCCTTTAACTGGTCTCAGTCTAGTTCTGTAGGTGATGCAATCATGAGGAAAACCGATGACTTGACAGCTGTCCAAAAGACGACCATTGACACCTTGCACAAGAAGGGCAAGACACAAAAGGTCATTGCTAAAAGAGGCTGGTTGTTCACAGAGCTCTGTGTCCAAGCACATTAATAGAGAGGAGAAGGGAAGGAAAAGATGTGGTAGAAAAACGTGCACAAGCAACAGGGATAACCTCACCCTGGAGAGGATGGTGAAACAAAACTCATTCCAAAATATGGGGGAGATTCACAAAGAGTGGACTGCAGCTGAAGTCAGTGCTTCAAGAACCACCACGCTCAGAAGTATGCAAGCCATGGGTTTCAGCTGTCACATCCCTTATGTCAAGCCACTCAAACAAGATTTATGGAGATTCACATTTCATTTTCCAACAGGACTTGGCACTTGCACACAGTGCCAAAGTTACCAGTACCTGGTTTAAGGACCATGGTATCCCTGTTCTTAATTGGCCAGAAACTCGCCCTTAACCTGTACCTGTTTTGAATATACAGGTAGTCCCCGAGATACGAACGGGTTCCGGACCTAAGGACTGTTTGTAGGTCGATTCTGCCGTAGGTCGGAGCCGAACGCACATGGCGCCGTATGTCCGCATTTACGGCCGTAAATCGAAAC
>JARVGV010000111.1:15743738-15755241 GCA_031762435.1 Hypsolebias longignatus | reverse complement strand
ACCTACCTACCTACCTACCTACCTACCTACCTACCTACCTACCTACCTACCTACCTACCTACCTACCTACCTACCTAGATAGATAGAAGACTTGTGCTGTCCTGTAGAAAATATTGTTTTACTGTGATTTTTCTGCTACTTTTTCTGTTTCTCCTCCTCCGGTGACCAGCTGTATTACAGGGTTTTATGTAAATCTGCTAACTCAACGATGTCCTGCTGACAGACAGGCAGACCCACTGACACACAGACTGAGTTGCCAAAATATAACCTCTAACTTTGGCAGAGACGGCTTTGGAGAGACTTGAGAGGAGACAGAAAGCAGCAAGTAATCTGTGGCTTTAACAGGAAAATATGGGACGTTTTTAAACTTCAACAACTACATTTTGGAAATGCTGAATTGCAACTTACAATCACTCACTCTGTTGCTTGTGTTTTTGAACTATGCTAATATAACCTATGCTGTGCTCTAACAAAAAGCAGACATCGTAGATGCACGCCAAGGTTTTAAACAAAGATGTCATGTGATCTTTTAGAGCTCAGCGTATGCATTGTGGATGACTCTCAACTACAACCAAACCAAATTCATTCAAGTTTAAAACCTGTAAAACGGCTCTGTAGTAAGATCAGTTAACAGGAGCAGCCACCTGGAATCAGATCGACTCCAAAAGTTAATGACTTGTAGATGTACATCCAGTTATTACCTTCTGAGAGCTTTGTTAAAACCTGCCCACTGGTTCATGAGATATTTTGCTAATAACAGACAAACACACACAGACGCAGGCAGTTACACGACCACTCGCCTCTCAGGTTATAGGCAGTACAGAATGCTTGAGCTGGACACCCTTCTTGCAGTTTTCTTTTAAAACTACTGGCCTTCAAGACCTATTAGTAACCAATTAGTAAACACTAAGTGGTGGTGCGCAGGCGGCTGAGAATGATTAAACTTTTATGTTTCCCCCGTGCAGTGAGAGTGAGTAATATCAGCTGGAGCTGAGCAAATGGTTTCAGTGTGAGTGCAGTATTTATCCTCACACTGGCTACCTGTTAGCTGTTTCTAGATAGACACAGTGATAGATTCAACAGGAACACCCAAACACCACCCCCCACCCTCCACCCAACACACACATGTATATACTGTATGTGCACACACACAGTGTCATCTGGGAAGCCTGCCAGGCTTTTACATAATCCATCCTTCAACTCTTTGCTCAGTGTGCTGCACCGCACACTGCAGAGAGGGAGATACTCACACACACTATGAAGGATTTCACACACACACAATAACAGTGTGAGTCAGTGACTACCTGCAGCAAAACTAAAGAACCTTTTTTAAGTTTTCCTGAGTGGCACGTTGGAAGAAAGCCGCAGGTTTGTCTCCTGATCTTTCTGGGTGGAGTTTGCATGTTCTCTCTGTGAACGCGTGGGTTTTCTCCCGCAGACCCAAACATGCATGTTAGGCCGATTGGTAACTCTAAATTGTCTCGGGGTGACAGTGAGTGGTTGTATCGTTTGTCTCTACATGTCCCTGCGATGGACTGGAGACCTGTCCAGGGTGGACACAGTGACTGCTGGAGATGGACACCAGCTCCCTGAAAAGGACAAAACCAGGTAAAGAAAAATGGATAGAAGTGTCTTTTCTTAATTTTTTTTTTTGTGTGTGCTTTATCATTTGTGTTTTGAATCACATCCCAGGTGATACAAGCAACTTATTACGTGAATAAAACTTTTAAGTGAATGCAAAAAAACATAAAAACAGAAGCTACTTTGGATTTGTTGTTGTTGTGGACACAGTTTGCAGCAATTGTGTATTTTAACAGTTTGACAGATTAGTGAGGGAGTAAATAGAAGCATTTAGGCTGAACAGGTTCATTGTTGGAGATTGCCCTCTAGTGATGAGACGACGCTCTTACAGGTGGAACCATGACTGGTTCAGGGAACCTGACCAGTAGAGCAGCTGATTCCTGTACCTTTGGGAAGGAGTGCAGGTGGAACGGCTCCAGTGGTTTGCGTAGCAACTCCTGGCTGCGATGTAGAGGAAGAGGAGCAGCAGAGGGTGAATCGCTCACGCTCGACTGGCTGTCGGACTGGCTGTCAGCGCCGTTATTCTCCTTCCTGCTTAGCTTGTCAACCTGGAGATTTTAAATCACGGTCAATGACAATACTCCCAAAGCTTGTAACGGTTACAGCAAACAAGTGTCCTCACACTAACAGCTCTAAGTTGAACAACACATGAGGCGCTGCAGTTGGACAGCTGAAGACGAAGTTAAAGAAATACTAGTTCAGGTGTTTTGAAGTGTGCTTCGTAGATTAGTTATGAACAGTTATAATCTTACATGTTGTAGATAGCTTTAAAGAGCTATATACAACAGATATATGTTCATAACTTTTCCACTAAACCCAACTTTGAAAGATCTAAACTATCATTTTAACTTGTTCTTCCAAAGCTTTACTTTGTAGCAATCTGCTAATAAACCAAGAGATACTTTGTTCTAACTTTGTTCTTTCCTTTGTACTAAGATTTTTGTAAATTGGGATATAAAAACAAGAACAATTGCAAAGCTTGAAAACAATACTAGACATTATTTATGTTTTGTTTAGGTAAAAAGTGGTCATATAAGTAAGAACGTCTTCTTTCAATTAAAGTTATTATTTAGATAAGTGTGAGGTTTTGTATACCTTTTTATATTTCCTTATGGACGCATACTCAGCTGCAGACGAATCTTGAACAGCCAGAGAGTTGACGGAGGACAGAGGGGATCTGGTCACCCCAGTCGCCCCATTACCTTTGCCTGTCATTGTTCCATTAACAGTGCCGTTCGCTCTACCATTCCCTCTGCCACCCTGAGAGAGAACAAACACAACAACACGGTGTTTTACAGGAACACGTCACCACTCAGATTAGTCGCCTATCAGAAAAATGGAAAATCAATTAGCGCAACAAGTCCAGAATAATTAAAGCCCAATTAATCCAGGTGGTGACCCATTTCCACCAAAGACCTTTAAACAAGTCAGTGAAGTTTGTCATGAAAAGATCAATTACTGTATTTAAGTTTTCATTTTAAACGTTCGTGTTTTCTTTGAAGCAACTGGATGAAGACTGATGCAGTTTCTTGCAGTCTAACTACTTTTGCATACTTGGTGTTATTTTAGCTTATAAATCAAAAGGTTCAGCTCAGGGTGCTGTTACCTTTGTGTTTTATTTATTTATTTATTTGTAACTTTGAAACTTTTAAAAAATAGTGACCCTTTTTTTGGTGAATATTTCCCCCATAGAAAACACTGAGACTTCTTCAGTTCTTTCAAAAACTTTGGATTGTTTTGATCTGTTTCAGTGTATCAGGACTATTTCTGTATTACTTTTAGTTTTCAGCTGTCTTTCTGCTACTTCTGGCATTTACCTACTTGAAGCTATTTTTAGCTATAACTATAATTTTGCTGCTTTACTTTTTAATCTATCTTTTAGATAGCATTTTGCTACAATATAACAGTCTTTTAGCACTTTGCATTCACTCTGCATGTTTGCACAAAATGCCATTTCTCAATTACCGTAATATTTCTTTTTAAAATGAAAAAAGATGTGCCGAGCTGGTTTGCACAATCTTTTCTGATGGAAAATCTAACTAAGTGTACGATTAACGAAAAGTCTCTCCTAAAAAAAAAAAAACTTTACAAATTGTAACTGTGTCATTCGTGTGCATGTACATACGTTTCCGTTGCGAGCTCCGTTGGCATGAGTGGGGGGGCTCTGAGCTGCTCTGACTGTTGATGGGGTGCTGGCTGATGTGGACGGGGGAGCGGAGGGGACTTTGGGGCTCGCATCACTTTCTTGCACACCTACGCTTTCGTACAAGCCATCGTCCAGGTAGTGAGAGGGGGTTGGGTTATTGCGTAGACCCACCTCAGTGTAGGTGTGGTCTCTAGTCTCACCACCTCCACTTCCATCACTTCCCATGTCCCCTCCTCCTCCTCCTCCTCCTCCTCCTCCAGCTTGGGGGCTGGTGGGGATCTGAGGGAGCTGGCGTCCATGGGAGGGCCTCAGGTCTGTCTGAGAGCGACGGCTGTGGAGGAGCAGGAGGTCCATGCTAGCTGGGCGGCTCTTACTAACAGCTGTGCAGTGACAGAGGGAGGTGGGATGTGTGTTAAATAATCTTTAGATAAACATGTAGCTGATATTAACCGCTCAGAGCAGTTTATTGTTTATCGTCTGTTAGTTATAACTTACAGTTTCCATTGCAGGGGAAGCGATTGATCTCGTGCAGCCTGGTGTCAGATTTACTCATGGAGTTGAGCTTTGGATGCCGCAGCGTTCCCTGCTGTCGCACACACGCATACAGACGTGTTAACGGAGGCACGAAACATGCAAAGCACATGCATGTGTATCTGTGCATGCCATGAGAGTATGGCGGAGACAGTGAGAGAAAGAGCGAGACAGGAAAAACTGAAGCGCTGCTCACCATGTTTACAGACGTCCCCTTCTCTCCGGCTGGGGGGTGCTTGCTCTTGCTTTTTCTGACACGACATCAAAGTGGACAAGGTCAGCAGAAGCCAGTGGACAGAAAGAGAAACACACTCACACACACACACTGAAAACAGATAGATATTATCAGCATCCAACTCTTAGGACATAAAAGTCCTTGGCTGATAAAACAAACAGTGAATGGAGCGTGACTCGGGTTTCTGTCAGAGCAAAGATGACCTTCACTGCATTTGTTTCTGCAGATAAAAATCAAGAAAATTGATAATTACTCCTCTGGAGGTTTGCCTTTCAAAAACAACTGTTTCCTTGTATATGCTGTGCATCACTGTGGCTCCCTGGAGGTGACCGTAACTACAAGTAACAGTTGATAGGGTGCAAGAGCAATGAGCTGAAGCAAGAGAAGGTTTAAAAAAAATAAATAAATAAATAAAAAAAAGCTCCTGGGTGCAGGTGTGGCTGTGGGAACCGCTCCGCCCTTCGCCTCTTTTCTCTCACTTTGGAGGATGAGAACCTGCACCGAGCGTCACATCCTGCGGCTTTGCTGCGAAACACAGCGAGGCAATAAATAGCACTTCAAGTCTGCAAACAGGTGCAGGAGCCTCGCTGCATCATCCTACGATGCAAGAGGCTGGAAGAAATTGTGTCAGATCCATGTTAATGGAGCAAGATATTGTCTGCTCCGGCTAAATGGAACTGCTTTCTACAAACATATGGCCAACATACCCCCAGGGCAGCAATGTAAAAATGAGACGAGTTTCCCTGTAGCTTTTTAAATTAACGTGGTGAATTAGGTGTTTTTATGACATAAAAGACATATGAGCACAATGCATTTTTTAATTCCTGGGATTTAGAGAACACATTGCAGCAGTTTTTTTTTTTTTTTTTTGTCTTCTTCTTCTTTTAAACTGATAGAGAGCAGATACAAACTACAGATCACCCAGCTGGGGACACATACTCCACACTGTTCTTTAGATCGGAACAGCAAAGTGGTTTTATTTCCACAAAATGAGCTGGTTTGACATTTTTCTACATCCTTATCTGCGTATCCCATGGCAACAAAGCCACAATGTAGTCTCTGATTGGTCTAGAAGGTTTCTCAGAGGGAAAAAAAAAAAAACCTAAACGACTGTTCCCTCGCTCTTCTCTGGCTCAGACTCTGATCCTCCCTGAACCGTGGGGTGTCCCAGTGCTTCTGCCTTTCTTGGCTGGGTGGGGGGTGTGGGTGACACAAGGCATCTCTGACGCTGGCCCTCCTTTGGTGTCCTGGAAGAATCATTTCATTGGATCTGACAGTCCTAGCATTAACATTCATTACTGCCACTGCGCTCAGAGCCGGGGATAAAACAGATGGAAAGGAGAGAGAAAGAAGGAAGAAGTAGTGCGGGAGACATGAAAGAAGGAGAAGATGATGAGAGGGATCTCGGAGATGAAAAAAATGGACTGTCATCCCCGTTATCTTCTGCTTCTCCACTTTGTCTGACGCCGCTCTCTTGCCTCGGTTGCCTTACCTTTGGCAACCTACGCAGACGAGGACGATGAGGATGGTGACCATGAAGGCGGAGGCCGCTGCGATGGCTCCCAGGAGCAGGAGGTCTTTGTAGGTATCCATGACCCAAAATCTTGTCTCGCCCGTTCCTGCGCTCTCAGTCAAGCTGCAAATAAAGCCTTGCGATCAGGAAGAGCTGCAAAAATAAACACAGGAGAAGAGAAAGAAAATGGAAAATATTTCAACATGTGTTTGACGTGGTAAAAAAAAGAAGCATGGTGAAGAAATGTGGCAAGGACCATGAAAAAACTGGTGTCTCTGCATTTGTGTGTGTGTGTGTGTGATGGTTTGCCTCTGGCTTTTTATCACTGTCTCTTTCAAACATATCAGTTTCTATTTTTGACTCCCTCGAATAATGCACAGAAAATAGAACACCTTACAAGGAAGTGGCTCTACGAGCTTGCCAAAACCAGTTTCATCACCAGCCTCTTTCTAAGCCGGAGAGACTCTTGTGTTGGTTTAACAAGGAGAAAAAAAAACTACTGATCTCCTGAAGGCAGGCAGTGATGACAGAGCCAGACTCACAGTTTCTAACACGGTGGGGATCACATGTGCATCTGCAGCCAGAAGTGGCTCAAACACCGACAGGATGCTCGGTTTTTTGAATTGTAGACGGATGCAATACAAGCGTTGGGGCCGCAGATACACAACTCAAACACTGCTTTTCACAAATACACACACATTTCTCATCCATGTCAGACAAGATTAAATAAGAGATTTGCTCACTGTTCCTTAACGATGGATTATAGATTCGACTTCATCGTGTGCAGCAGCTGAAACACACAGTGTATTTTCTATAAGCAGGGAACAACACAGATCTGATCCATTCACCTCAGATGTTAATTCTGTGCTTGTCGTCGCTCCAAAGTTTCTTCACAGGCAGCGAGCGTCTTACATTTACCCAGCTGTGCTAACAAGCCATCGTTATTCCTGCGACCCACTGCGCTCAGAGTGCCAGAGCTTTAGCAATCATGCGTCGAGGGCAATAAAACACCGCCTGAGCTTTTTATCTTTTATAATAGAGCGGACAGATAAAAAATAATTAATTGAAACAGAAAAGGAACAATGGGCTTTAATGTCAGGAAGTTTTGTTACAACGCTAGGACTTCCAGCTCACATCTGGAAGGACGGAGTCACTGCAGAACAGATGGGGGTTCATCATCTCCACAGATATGAATGGTTGTGTGTAAGGCGGCTTCTTTAAATTAACTTTTGTTTATTTTACTTTTTGATAAATTATACCTGTAGTTGTCTACTACTATGATTGATTAATCTTTTTACAATCAAGGAACATGTATGAAACAAGAAGTATCCAAAGCAAGTTTATCACACTGAACTATTTATTTTCACTTAAATGGTTAAACGTTTGTTGAAAAATTAACAAAGTTAATATGTTTTGCTTTTGTTAGGACACATTGTATTTCTGGCATATTTTGTCTGACCCACATTAGATTATTGTTGATGAAATGGAGGGAAAAGAAGTCATTTGATCCTCAGAGAATAACCTAAAAGTGAAGTTTACTCTGTACGTTACAAAAATATTGATTTATGGAGAGGTTAAATTGTTTTATAAAAAAGTGAATTTGTCTTGTAGGATGAAGAATTTAACAGTAGTGGAAAAGAATCTCCCATTTGCTCCTAAAATCTAATAAAAAATATGTAATAAATTTAGAAACTTACCACAAAAAGTGCTTAGCACTAGTAGAATACTGTAAATAAAAATAATTTACAATTGAGACACAACGATAAATTACTAATCATAAAAACGTTAATAAACTATTCCTTTAAAAAAAAGCATATTTAATACCTTTTATGCCAAAGTCTTAAACACATATCTTGTGCAATTTATTAAGAGTTTGTGTTTTCTAAAGGCTATTAGCTGTGGCCTCCATCTTAAATCTGACTGCTTCCATCGCAAATGTACATACAATCATTTTATAAAGGTTTCAATAAAATCCATGCAGTGGTTTATGAAATATTTTCCAAACTAACACGAGAATTTGTATAAACACACATACACAATCTAATAAAACTAATGACAAAATATAATGAAGAATCCTGGTGTTTCCAGGAGACAGATATAAATTAAATGGGAAAACATTAATAATTTTTATATTAAACGGTCTTTTGGGATCACCTGCTTCTAGTTCAGCTGATTTATGCACAGGTTCTGGTAAAACTGTGGGTTTCATACTGTTACATTTTCATTTAAAAGTCAAAAATAAAATGTATAATAAAAATTAGCTCACATTAGAAACGTAGGTTGGTGATTTGAAGAATTATTAAAAGTGTTATGTCAACACCAATCATCCATTATCTTTTATCCACTTCTTCCTTTTTGGGTCGCAGGGGTCACTGGTGCCCATGTCCAGCCAGTCCATCACAGGGACACATAGAGACAGACAACATTCACTCTCTCACTCACACCTAGAGACAATTTAGAGTTACCAATCAGTCTAACATGCATGTTTTTGGTCTGTGGGAGAAAACCATGCACAGAGAGAACATGCAAACTCCAATCAGAAATACCCTGGGCTGGGATTTGAACTAGCGACCTTCTCACTGCGAGGCAACAGCTCTACTAACTGAGCCACCGTGCCGCCCCAACATCAACCAAAGCAAGACTATTTATGAATTTGCTTTTATATCCCTTGAACTGACATTAAATAAATTCTTGAGCTCATATTTCAACTTGTTTCTCTCGACAGTTTGAACGTTTTACAACAAGCTGCCTTATATTCCTGGTCAGCTTTTAGTGACATCAAGTCAGTCACATTGTTTGCTGGCAGGAATATTTGAAACATGCTACACAAAAACATAAATATTAAGTTGGTTCATATGTTCATTCTACATTCATAAAGACAGTACCAGTTTCTGAAGAACAGCATCCAAAATAAATAAATAAATAAAACTTGAGCAACAAAAATGATTGCAGTGTAATTTCTGATTGATCAGCATAAATTGACACTGACGACATGTCACCCATGTTCATGCAGCACAAGCGCTGCGTGTTTCATCACAAACAGACAAAGACCGTCATTTGGCTCAAGTGTTAGAGACAAATGAACTGATGAGGCACGCAGCGAAGCAGGTCGCTGCACAGTTCAGACAAGTGTGTACACCTACACAGGATCTTCTTCTGTTTTTTTTATTTGGAAGACAAAAATGCATCGTTTGAAAATTATTATTTTTTTTGAGCTATTCTTTTCCTCTTCCTCTGTTTCTGTTCATCGGTCTGTGTGTCTGACCCTGCAGATATGTGAGGCGATGCACAGCCAATGAATTACCTGAGCAGAGGTGTTAGACAGGACCAAACAGACAGGCAGAGTACATCACAGTGAATGGACGGAAAACGAGAGGGAAAATGAATGAAAGGGGAGGGAGAAGAGAAGAGGCGATCAGACGCACAGGAGCAAGCAGAAGGAAAGTTAGAAAGGAGGATGGACAGAGAAAGAGGGGAGCACTTTTAAAATGTGAAGCAGAAAATAAGAGAGTAACAAACAGTGAAGGGGGGAGGCGAGGAAAGACAACGAGAGGAAAAGCCTAGAATGTGACAAAAAGGGGAATAAAAGCGATGAGTAGGAAGGAGGTCATCAACGGCCCGTTTCTATCTGCATTTTGTCAAACACCTCGACTCTGAAATATTCAGAGGAGAAACTCATACAAGCGATGCCTCTCTGAAGTGCTGTGGAACATCATGCGCATGTCTGGCAGCTTAACGCTGCGTGAAGCTCACAAGTGGCAGAGGGTGAGGATGGGGAGGGGGTTTGCTTCTGTGCAGTGTCCGGCACCCCTGCAGCACGCTCAGCAGTGACACCCGGTCAGGGTGCAGGAGTGTGTACAGTAGTCCCTCGCTACTTCGCGGTTCGTTTTTGCAGACTCTCTCTATCACGGTTTATTTTAAGTACAAAGTACAGTACTGTACATAATATCCCCCCTCCCCCCAAAACAAAAGCACTGCCATTTTGTATTTTTCTTTCATTAAGCCTTCACTGTTTTTCCATCTTTAAATCACTTCTTGGTCAGTTGTCTTCATACATCTCCTCCTACAGCGTGCGCTCTCAGGACATCGTTACCTGCAGTGTTCCCTCAGTGCCTTCTACTACTACGCTCCTGTTTCCTGGAATATCTTGCAAAAAGATCTGAAGCTCTCGACCTTGACGTCTCTAAGACATTTTAAACATCTGTTAAGTTCCTGGCAAGAACCAATGCAGACACGTTCCTGTTTTTAGTTTTCTACACCGCCTAATTTAGCTGTTTTTTCACTACTTTCCCTTTTGATTGTCCTTTTGGTTGCCATTTTATTTTAACTTATTAAATGTTTTTAAATGTGTGTACATCTTTTATGATTGTCTATTGTTGTCATCATTCTTTGTTTAAAAATTCAGGTCTCTCTTGTAAATGAGTCCCCAAGCTCAATGGGATTAATGTGTACTAATAAAGGTTGAAAACTGTGTTAGCCAGAAGACATCAGTTCACTTCCCAGAAGTCAACACTGCTTCCAACCTCTACTTGCTGCAAACGGGGGTGGGGGTGGGGGTGGGGGTGGGGTTTTGCAACCAAAGTCAAAAGTAACGATAATAAGTTCACAGAACTGGCAGGAGGAAAGTATCAATTCTGAAGCTGAACTCATCCTTCAAGTTGTATCTTCACTGCTGAGCTGCTACAGCTGATCTGGACTCAGTGTGACCCAGATCCTGGGAGCTGCAGGGAGCAGACGGCTGCAGGCTTCAGCCTGGTTCTGGTCGCGCGGTGCTGGTCCGGACCGGGCCAGAGGTGGTGGATTAAATATTGTAAAGCCTTGCTCCTGGAGCAGCAGCAGTGGGCCTCAGTCATGCTGCGCCGGGACTTTTTTCGTCTATCGGGTCGGACGGAACCGAGCCGCTCCTGTTCTGCAGAGCCCTTGTAAAGTTTTGTAGCTCCTCTACAAATAAGTACTGCATGTTGTTAAAATTAGTAGGTTTAAGAGTTTAGAGGACTGATTGTGGGCTTCAGTGCTGCAGGATTGGTCTGCAGAAACTAACCAAATCAGAATAGAACGGAGTTGGACCAGAACCAGAGCTGTTGCTGTTCTGCAGAGCTAGTAAGTACAATTTATTAATGTATGCTGTTAAAGCGATGTAGGTTTAAGAGTTTAGAATATTCCAAGAGTGTGGGAAAGGTTTCTAAAGCCTTAATATACAGTTTAATGTATTTGAACTTGAACTTGGACTACTGCATCCCTACACTGTGGTTTTTCACTTACCGCGGGGCTTCAGGGTACAGATCCCCCGCGATAAACGAGGGACTGCTGTACTCCAGGATCTGTCTTCATTTCCGAACACGAGGAGAACAACAGCAGTATGTGGAGAATGATGACAGTAACGTGGCGATGGCGCTGGTGATGGTGAGGAAGATGCAAGTGAGGATGAAGAAGCTGACAAAGTGTGCAGTCGCTAATGCTGATGGTAATGAGGGTGGAAACAAGGTCAAAGTGAGAC
>JARVGV010000111.1:15638061-15649563 GCA_031762435.1 Hypsolebias longignatus | reverse complement strand
TGATGAGGATGGCTGTGAGGTTAGAAGGGAGGCCATCGAATATGGAAAAAGAAAAAAAAAAAAAAAAAATTTAAGGGTTATGTCCACTCTGCATGTTTTAATGTAGCCTGTTGGCTTTCCCTGTCAAATAACTTTCCTGTTATCACTTATCCACATATTCTGATTCATTTAACGTTACCTGAATTTAAATGGCAGTAACTACTAAACACATTTTTATTATCATAATATAACTTGGCCTAGCGGTAAGGGAGGTATAATCTTCTAATTGAAGGGTTCGATCCCCAGCACCAGTATTCTGATGAAGTGTTCTTGGTCATGATGCTGAACCCCCGCTGCCCCTGATGTACTTATTGTTGTGTGAGTGAAATCACTTAGTTCTACAGGTTGTGTGTAGCATGTACAATAGACAAAGAATTGTGTGTGTGTGTGTGGGAAAGTGTGGACCAGTTACTGTTTTATTTTGATCTGAACTGATTTGGAAATATTGCCCCTGATATTACTTTTGTAGTGAACTGGCCCCACATACAGGACAAGAAGTTAGTATGTTTTCAAAGTAAAGCCATGAGCAATGCATCACGTCCATCTTACAGCAGTATTTTTAGTCATTTGGGTGAGCTTGGATGTGTGTTCTGTGAACCAGTATAGAAATACCCGCTCTTCCTTGGAGGTCTCATACCAGAGACTTCCAGGCTGTGAGTGGTCAGCACCGCCACCCAGCTGCCCCACCCTGCAGCTCTGGAGACCATGTAATCACCAGTCATGCTTAAATAATCCCTGGTAGGCAACGCTGTTTCAGTCGAAGTAAAAAAAAACAACGACTTTTTTGTTTCAATAACTTGTGACCCGTGAGCTCCATTCAGTCTCTGCGAGCACCACCGGCTTGGCGTTTGTTGAAACGGGTTATCGTCCATCCTGGGATTAAAAAATAGCAACAACAAAAAGCTCAGAGTGAAACCAGAACATGGTGCGAGTTTTATTGGTTTTAATGATCCTGTAGTTTCTTCTCTGATCCTGGCTGAGCCAAAGTGAAAAGCTGGCAACGCTGCTTCCCAGTGCCAGCTCTTTGTTATTGTAATCAGCCCTTTGCTTGCACATGAATATTTGCTCATGCAGACACAGGTGCACACACACACACACACACACAGAACAAAAACGACCAGCTTAGGCACTTTTCTCCTCTCATTTGATGTGCACATTAAAGCAGATCTCTGCGCCGAGCTGCCTGACTGCCTCAGCGTCTCTCCATCTCCTCCACACCTCTCCCTCGTTTGCGTCACTTTCACTCCCAGACTTCTTCACAGGACATGAGAACATGCAACGTTCTTGGGCTGAAATCCCATTCTAGCCTGGCTAAAGAAACCAGTCTCTCTCTCTCTCCGACTGTTTCCCCATGTCTGGTTTCAGAGCGTTAACGAGGCATGCTTGTACAAAGTTAGCGGCCTCTGGTCACTTGTTATGTCGGCCTCATTAACCGCCTCGCTCGTCAATAAATCCCACAGCTGACTGCAGCTCGGAAAGAGAGGAAAGGTAGAAAGAAGCCTCAAGAGGCGCAGAAAACTGGATGGAGTGAGGGGGAGATGAAATGAGGGATGGACGAGGTGAGCGCAGGGAGGTGTTCATCAGGTGCAAGTTGGGGGGAAAAGGGAGAAAGAAGCATTCATTATTCAGGAAAAAACAAGACAAGATGAGCACGTTGTGAATAAGGAGATAAAACGAGAATTCTTCTCACGCTGTTCACTCTCCAGGGAGAAGGCCGAGTTATATTTGAGTGCTCAGGCTTGTGTAAAAATAAAAAAATAAAAATAACGGGATGGTGTGCACACACTCTCTCCAAGAACACACAGTGCAATAACAAGCATCATAAACCATCAGCTCAGGGTTTGACGAGGCTTTCAGGCTTTATTACGGATACTCGGTGCGTGCGATGCTCCTTTTGACGCAGCTCTCTCTTCTTCTGTCACTTTGGAAGTGAGCGTATCTGCTCTCACTCAGACCTGGCTCTGAGCTGCATGCGTTTGTTTGGCTGACTCTGACGGGCTGACTGGTTCGGTTGTGTTTTTGCATGTGTGAATCTGTTCTACAGTTATCAGCAGTGAGCAGACACACCGGCAGAGTGATGCTGGGGAAAATCCTCTTTGCAAAGTAGGTCATGGAGTTAGCTGTCTAGCTCTGGGATAAGCTCACTTCAGCTTGTCTTCTAATTACGCTGCCACGCTGAGTCACGAACAGCAGAAAATCACCTGGATGGATGGATGGATGGATGTAAAATGCATTAAAAAGAGCTTTTTCCCATATACCATATACATATTTATTTCTATGTTAATATTTATGCAAAAATATTAGTTTTTCATCATCAGAGAGGCACAGTTGTTAATTCAACAAGTTGATTTATGAAGCCACCCAAACTGAACTGTGTCTAACAATTTTTTTTAAAGAATTGTGAATATTAAAACAAAACAAAAAAAAATGCACATAAATCAAATCCTTGCATGTGTCTGTCTTCATCCTGTACAAACTCTTTTGTTTTTTACACCCCAGTTTGTTTCATCCTAATAGGAAAACGCAAATCTCTGATAGCTGTGTTATACTGTAAGTGGGAGTGGTAGTGCAGAGGTTAGAGAAGGTGGGCCTGCGAGCAAAAGGTCGCCGGTTTGATTCCCCAGGCTGACATCATCACCTGCCTCCACCCACATTTGCCCTATTCTGGCCCCCTGAGCAAGGCCCTTAACCTCCCACCATCTGCTCTCAAACAGGTGTCTCTTGAAAATGAGTATTTGTGATTCAGTGAGACTACCTGTATGAATAAAGGTTAAATAAAAAGTTTAAAAAATGTCTAATCCCTTGAAGTCATGACACTGCTCATGAGCCAGTGTCATCAGAAATCTGATTCTGAAGCAGCACAGCTGAGTTCAGCCGTGTGAAATGTTCAGGACCACAACACGTTTTTTATTCTATTTGTTTTTGTTTACATCCATAATATTCTATGAAGTTTTAACAAATATGAACAATTGCAACAATGCACGAAGCAGTAAGTCCTTACACTGCAGAAACTGAAACAGAAGGAAGTGGACTTATGTTTAGGTATTCAAGGTGTTTTGCTTCATATCTGAGGAAAACAATTGTTCAGTTTCAAGCTAATAAACTGTTGAGTTAATCTTCTCAGAAGGATCAGAGTTCATGCTGAATAATCCAAGTAAAAAATCCTACAGATTTAAGTCAGGTCATCTGGATGTTTTTTTTTTTTTATTTTTTTAGTGTGTGTGTGTTGAAATGTTCTGTCCTCCTGTTTGGAACCACTTTGGCCATGGCTGCCTCAGAGGAGTCGACAGGGAAGAGGGTGGACTCCAGAAACCATCTTATCACATCAAACTGGTTGACCCACTATGTGAGTGTGCTGCTTATGGAACTGCTTGTTGTGGCTCCTCTGACTGATGAAGTCCTTTGGATGAAGTACGAATGATTTCAACAAAAAGAAACTGTCCAGAGGACCTGACTTAACTTTGTTGGATCTTAGAAGTTGGTGAACTCTCTTGCAAATCACCGTTATGTCCATCCCTTCTCAGGATCATTAGAGTTGTGATTTATTTTGATTACATACAACTAATTTACTTTGTATAATTGTAATAAATAAATAACATTAGGCACAAACATAAACAATAATCATATTGGAAGTTGGCTTTAGCTCACTTTGTTCTTATCACTCTTAGGGTTCTCAAGCTGGTTGAAGACCTTGAGTTCACAGAATCTTACTTTGAGTCTAAGAGGATTTATTCACATTATTAGCAGTCAGACCAAAGTCCTTCTCAGTAACTGGACAGCAGACAGATGTTTGCAGATGTGAGGTCCAAGATGTACTGCAGGAGCACAAAGAAACCGGTCGGCCAAAGACACAGAATGTAAAAAAAAAAAAAAAAAAAAGGAAGCAGCTGGTGTGGACTGGTGTGAAATATTAGTCTCTTTCTGTTTTATTGCTGAGTTGATATAAAATGCCGCGAGGATAAGTGACTGCAGGCAGCGGTGAAGCACGATGGAGATCCGTGTCAGATTTAGGAGCGCATTTATGCAGATTGAGCTGGAAAAGTATGGATCAGCAGTGGTTTTTAGTGCTGAGGAGCGCGGTGTTATCCATCACACGGTGGAAGAGGACAACGTCTGGTTGCACACAGACAGGCAGCTTCGTTCATCCACAGGCAGAAGCCGTCAACAAAGTTTTACTCAGAACTTCACAATCATCTGAAACACTCACAGTTAACACACGTCAAGTCTGGAAATATGAGTAACTTCATTACACTCTCAGTGAAACTCAACCAAAGTTTGTATTTGTGAATTAATCCAAAGACGTCCGGAGCCCGTCTACCAGTCAGGCTGCTGTCTGTCTCTGTCCTGCCTGTCGCTTGCTTTCCTTTCATCCACGCTTTTGTCCACACCGACAACATTTTGCCTCCTGCTCCCAGTCCCCCTTCATCTTGTTGCCTGTGTTTTATTTCAGCCTCGGCTCAACAACTTCACACACACACATATGTGCACATGGCAGTAGCTGCAGTGTACAGTGCAGTCAGATTTAGTTGAAGTCTCTGATTTCGACCAGTTTCTTCTTGAACTGAAACTTAATCATCTGAAATTACTTCCTGATCCACCCGCAGTGGGTGCCTCAGCCATATTTTTCATTTCAAACGTGTCCACACACACAAAGAAAGGATCAGATTTCTCTTTCTGCTTGAATGAAAAATAATCTCGCTCAGTTTTCACTGTTGGAGATTTACACGCGCCACTCAAATGCAAATATTGTTGTAATGCCACAATTGTTGCACTGGAGACATGCATTTTTATTTAATAATAAAAATAATAAAATAAATAAAAAAGGCAGTTTTACAGCTTTACAAAACTTTATACACTTTTTTTTGGGTTTGGAAATTCTCAAAAATTAAAGCCCATAACACCAAGACTTTTAATATCACCGCACGTGCTTCAATGTTTTTAAAAAAGCACAGAGATTACAGCTGTAAAAACAGTTTTATCCTTATTTTCATTGACTTCTCAACTGTTCAGGTCCAGTGAGGGCTTTCAAAGATCAGCCACAGGGTGACGGGCAAAGAATGGAAGAACTTACCAAAGGGAACAAACGGCTAGACTAAATACTGGTTGTTGGTAAATTGATTGTTAGTGTGAAGGAGAGATGGAGGGAAAACAATTTATAAGTGACTGGATGTAATTAAAGTGATGCTTCAAATATTTTGAAATGAGGCTGTGTGGAAAGATTATGAACAATTAATATCCTACCTGTTGTAGATAGCTCAGTTTGAAGATAGTTTTTTCTCAAAGTAGTCAAAGTCTATTATTTATTTATTTTTGTATTAAACATCACATTTATGCATTTTACAGTGGTTTATGCTAACACTTTTTTAAAGAAGCCTTTCCATTGCACTGCTCAGTTACTCATGTAGATTTCTGTAGTTATTCACAAGCACAAAGAGCACTATCAGCAGCTAGCTGTAGCACTTCTGGTGCAGCCTGAGACACGTCCTGCAGGAAATGTTTTGACCGTAACAACTGTACAATGTGAAATATGGTGCAAACGTAAAAACTGATGAACGAGCTTTTCAAAATGCGGAGACTCTTCAAACACTGGCCACGTGAAGCGTGGCGGCATGGCTCACGGCTTTGTTGCAAACGCGCAGAAATCAGTGACTCCATCCATCCATCCATAATCTTTAACTGCTTCTTCCTTTTTGTGTCACAGGGTCACTGGTGCCCATATCCAGCAGTCACAGTGTGATGGGGTTGGGGAGGGGCACCCTGGACAGATCACAAGTCCATCACAGGGACACAAATGAGACAAACAACCAATCACATAACTGAAAATGTGTCTAGTTTCTTGCAATTTTAATTCACCAACTAGCTCAACCAGCAGTCATGTCTCACTTAGATAATACTCTTTGTTTTGTTCATAATTTAAAAAAACAAAACAAACAACATAAACTGGGATTTCCAATCGACACACATCTGTGCACATCATGCGTCTTCACTCTGAACCACAGTCTTAGTGGATCGGCCCGACATCGATGTCTCTTGAGCTGCTAAGTGTGTCTAAAAATGGCAAATATCATTATCGTCTAACTATGTTCATTAGCATGGCTTATCGAGGCAGGGGATGGATCCACGCCCGCTTATAATGAGAAAGTTCTTTGTGTAGCAGGAACGATATGTCTCTGTGTGTGTGGTGGGGGGTGTTGGGTGGGGGGGGGGTGAATAAAAGGGTGAATCCCTGGGAAGCAGGGCAGGGTCAGTGGAAAAGCACAGCAGACCCCCTCCCGACCCCCTGCTCTCATCCTGTCCACCTATCAGTATTCAGCAGACAGCTCCTCTTATCAGGACTGATTCATAGTTTCCATGGATGGTTCGTTGAAAAACACTTTCCTGGTTCTTTCTAAACAGAATTTGGTTTATTTGGTGTCTTCAGCTGAATTGAGACCCAATTTCTCATTTTCCTCCCCTTGTGCTGTTTACATCCCAGACACGCTGCCCTCCCTCAGCCTCTGTCAGTCAGATGGACAAGCATGACGCCTCCCTCCTTTCTCCCCCCTACTCTCCTGCTCCATCAAGGTTTATCCTTCATCTTAAAAATGTTTCTCAACGTCAATGAAACGTTCAGCACCAGCGTTTCCATTTCTTGTTAGCGTTTCATTTCAACCACAGCTGGATAATTCTCACTTGTTTACAAGATCTGTAAGGATTTTTTTTCATGAAGCTCAAAGCTTTGTCAAAGTTTGTCACATAATGTTTAATATATCAAAGTTAAAATGAAAACTAAAGACAAAGTAGTATTCCTTTCATTCCGTTTTTTTCACGTACATTTCATTTCCCATTCTTGTTGTGGACATTTTTTTATGTGTGATTTTTTTTTTATTTTTTATATATATATATATATATATACTTGTGTGTCTTTTGTGTTGTTTTCTGTGTTTTGATTTGTCCCACAAGTCATGTGTTTCATCTTTTATTTTCAGTTGATTTTATTGGTGGATTTGATCCATTCCCACTCTACCATGTCAATGAAAAACCATCCCATCTCCTCTTAAAGCCTATATACCCGTAAGTATCTCATCCTAGTGACGGGTGTTGCATTTTCAAGAAGAATTTTTGTTGTTGTTGTTTGTTTGTTTGTTTTGTTTTGGTGAGTCTCAAGTCATATCTTATGTGCGTGCTCATTTCTGTCTTTTTATCTGAACATTATCTGCTAAAGATCAGGGTGCAGTTAGAAAACAAGGCTGTGTAGCAGAGTTAGTGACACAGCGTGCTCATATTTTGATATAAAGTAAAGGTAGGAGCCGAGGATGCAGACTTTTACAAGAGCTTGAGAAAAAGGTGATTTTTTTAAAAACAATTAAATGTACAAAAACTAAAATGCTGGGGAGGAAGCGAAGAAGACAAAGTAACAAATCACACAAACACACGGAGGAGACCCGGACCAGGACTGAACCACAATGGCAGACTGCAGATGAGTGAGGGCTGAGAGATTAAATGGGCTGGAGCTGATGAGATGTGTGGCTCAATGGCAACAGGGAACAGGTGTAGTTAGGAGATGGCAAGACTGAGAAGCAGAAAGTAACAGGTAAAGTCCTGAGACAGGAAACACAAACAAACTAACTACAAAAGAAAACACAAAATAAACATTACAGGAAATAAAAACGAACAAGATTAAAAAACTATAATAATATAATCCAGGATTGTGACAGTTTGCTTTCTTTCTTTGTGGATGGTAAACTGCAGCGCATGTAGCACCTTTAGGGAATATAAACCTCTTTCATATCATTGTTTCTCTGCATGTCCAACTCCACAAGCAGCTACCGACAGAAAGATTAAAAAAAGACAAAAAACTGTGTCTAAAATTGGATTAATCAATTAAGATGTGCAGAAATTTAATGACAATGACCCAGAGTACTCATGTAATAATTCTCAGCCAACAAGAAATGAATATTTTATCAGCTTTCTGACAGTTTAATCAGCTCCATCTCTAATGTGGGGGGGGGGAGGGGACATTTTCATCTCCCCATCCCACCAGGACTTATTCTGAATAAATTCATTTGCGCGTGTGTATGTGTATGCATGTGTGTGTGTGTAACCCAAGAACTGCTAAACCTCTCTGCTCTCTCTTTTCATGTTCCCATCTCCTCCAGGTCTACGTAAATAGAAAACATCCAGTGAGGGAAGATGATGCAGCAGATTCCCACCGAGCCAACATGGTTGTTTTCACACGCCGACCGTCTGGTGTTCCTCCCCGTCTTGATTTCAGAACTTCAAACATGTCATTTTACTGGTGTGCTTCCCAGAAAAGCCTGAGTTTCTCCACAAGAGTCCATTGTGACTGGATTTGGGAATGAGGGGGGAGAGTTAGCATAAACAAAGCGTGTATTTAGGAAGATTTGTGTACTTTCTCCCCCCGTTATATTTACTATGGGTTAATGCTGATGACTGTGTAGAATATGTGCAGCTCATACTGTACATACTTTGTCAGAAAGGAGTGTCCACGTCTCCGATTTAGCACATCCTCGCAGGTTTGGCTCAGATCTCGGCCGTAGGGCTGATTTTACAGAGGTCTGTGAAGTGAGCTGTTTGTTTGTACGCATAAATACAGAAGCAAAGCAGGAAGAGAGGGAGCGGAGAGGTGGAGAGGGTGGGGAGGGAACAAAAGCGCCAACACTACAGAGGAAATCTGACGAAAATAGAAAATGTAAGCCATGAAATTCAGAGTTGGAAATGTGACTGCAAACGAAACGAAGAGGTGTTCAAGCACAGGTATTGGCGTGCGAGTGTTGGGTTTTGTTTCTGCTCTGGAAGTGTTGAGATGGTTTTGTTTGTTTGTTTGTTAAACAACAAAGTCAGTATTTCTGAAGTGTCTGTGTTAGCCAAAGAGCAGAACACACAGCTCTGGGGAGATGAGGGGTCATCACACACACTCAAAGAAAACGTACACACTATGTTTGTAACTTGACGTAAACCACTGATGTTGCACCTTTCGTATCACACACACAATAAGACGTGGGCCGCTGGAGTAGATGAGGAACATCTGAAGCGATCAGAGCGTCGTCTCTCCACTTTTAAATCTTGCTTTTTTTTTTACACATCGATAACCTTGACTTTGACTGATTGTAGCATGTTCTTCTTGTGTTTGTCTATCTATAGCATTCAAATTTTAAGAAAGTAGCAAAACTGGAGTTTTTAACTGAAGCTGTCTGATGATGGAATCTGATGTTTTATTTTTATTTACTGTGAACCAACATGAGTACAGTGAATCCACACGTCCCTCAAACTGAGTTGTAGCACTTTTTTTTGTACACTTATGGGTCAGTATTTGTTCAGATCATCTGTTGCCTTACTGTTAGTGTGAACCATTGCCACCCTCTGGTGTTCAACACATACAACACTGCAGAATTTCCCATAGCTATTTTATCATCTTAAATTTTATACGTTTTGAAGTTAGAAATTCTTAACGTTGTGAAAATTATTTAAATGGAGAAGGTCAGCCATGTAAAGGGCACGTGTTTCCACTTTTAGCACAATGATTTCACAGTCTTCAAGATGTTTTTGGAGTTTAAGTCCAAAATTTTAGTTCTAATACAACCCCCTTTTTACAAAAAAAATAAAATAAAAAGCTGGGACGTTGTCTGAAATGTAAACAACAATAATGATGTGTGAATCTCATAAACCACATTTTACCATGGTGGATCAAAGTAAACTTATCAAATCTTCAAATTGTGCCATTTTCTTTGGAAAAAAATATGTCAGTTGTTCTCAGGTCAGTAAGACGGCATCCATCCATCCATCCATCCATCCATCCATCCATCATCTTTACCCACTTCTTCCTTTTTTGGGTTGTGGAGGTCACTGGTGCCCAAATCGTGCAGAGGTGGAGAACACATCACAGAGACACAGAGACAAACAATAATTCAGTCTCTCACTCACACCTAGAGACAATTTAGAGTTACCAATCAGTCTAACATGCATGTTTTTGGTCTACCGGGCTGGGATTTGAACTGGGGCGACCTGCTTTGCTGAGAGGCGGCAGCTCTACCAACTGCACCACCGTGTCGCCTGTAAGAAGACATAAAAAGAACATTTCAGAGAGTCAGCCTCTCTCAAAAGTAAAGATGAGCAGAGGTTCACCCGTCTGCAAGAAACAACATCAGCATCGTGACATTTGTAAATCAATCCTTTTTCTTTTCACAATGTACACACGTCCCAACTTTTTCTGCATGGGGGTTGTATTTTGAATAAATAGAGTTTGCCCCTCTGCGTCTGCACCTACAGTCACATTCCTCTGAGCATGAATCACTGCCAGACAAACAGCTTGTAAACTGCTCTGACTCTGGCTGGCTGACGGCTGGGCGTTCAGACTAAACCGTTTTAGTTTGATGGGTCCAATCTGTTTCTGAGAGGTGCAATAACTTAAACATTTAAACTCTACAAGTTTGTTGTAAGCTAACAGGATAAGAAAGACAAAGCATTGCTGTGACATTATCAGTATTTTAGGTAAAACTCCACTGAAGTGTAAAAGCTAGTCTTCCTCAGTGCAATACTGCCGGTTCCAAATCCTCAGTGTCAGATTAGTTATGGTTGTATATGTGATAGATAAAACTTATCTTTCTGTAGATCATTTTCTCATTTTAGAAGAAATGTTTTCGTTGTTTTCTCTTGTTTTTCATCCTGTTTTGCTCCAAGCACGTGCGATCTGTTTGTATTTATCCTGCTTTGTGTTCTTGTAAATAGGTGTTTGTTAATAAAAGAATGTGATCTTTTAACGATTCTGAGAAGCAGTTCGTTCAGTTGCTCACATTTTTGGAACCATTGATATTAAAATGTAATGATGACGATGCTTGAATGGAACTCAAAATGTTTATTATAGAAAATGATCTGTAAAATAGGACACAACAAGCAGCCAGCACTCTTGTTGTCACTGGGAGATGCTGAGGGCACGTCAGGAGCAGTCGTGTCTGTATACGAGTGGTTTTTCACTGCAGCGTCAAGACATAAAAGCACGAACGCTGCCTCTGACGACAGCTCTGCAGATGGGACAGTGACGCAGGCTGGCAGCACAATCACCACAAACCACCAGGTGACCGCAGGGGATGAAGACGATGGACACCAGCTTGTCCATGCACACTTTGCAGGTCCTCTCCTCCTGCAACTGCCTTAGCAGCTCCTCGGGACTAGGATCCTTCACTGCTAACGCATAAAAACACGTTCAAGCTGAGTGAGTGCTGGACTAAATAATGATTCGTTCATATTCAATAAAATAAAATAAAAAGCTTTAAAGCATGCTGACCTTTTCCTCTGGCCGGTGTTTGCGTCCTCACATTCCCAGCACTGGACCCTTGCCTCGTCTCTGGTTCTGAAGCTCACAAACAAAACACTATCAACTGACTGAACCTCTACTTTGTACATACAGTATATATATATATATATATATATATATATACAGTATATATATATATATACTGTATA
>JARVGV010000111.1:15618508-15631293 GCA_031762435.1 Hypsolebias longignatus | reverse complement strand
CGTTTCATCACATGTACCACATGTGGTGCAAATGACAATAAAGACTCTCTGAATCTCTGAATCTCTGAATCTCTGAAATAACCCTGCACCAGTGAGGTCACAGCTCATAATGGTCAAAAACCAGTTTCCTGATGATTATTGATTTTATTACCATTAGCTCCTGATTCGTTCCTCTTTAGTTTCCATGTTAACTACCCATTAGTTCTTGATAAGTTCCTCTTCATTTACAAGGTAACTAACTGGCAGTCCCTTAATAAAGATTGGCTGTGTATTCCCCAGTAAATACTGGTTAACTACTTATTAACTCCTGATTTGTTCCTGATTCGTTCCTGAGGCATTCCCTAGTAGTTAATCAAATTTTGTGTACCTTATTGTAAAGTGTTACCAAAATCTGACGTTAGATTCATCTTACTCATCGTCCCAATGCTACATTAAGTTAATGAGTAAAACTATAAACAAATCCAAATTTCTTGGGTCATTTGATCTCTGATAAAACTAATTTCTCACCAAGATACTTGTTTTTAAATGGTTAAAGGAAAGAAAATCATTTAGTTCAACATGGCATGGAAAAACTATGTAAAGATTAACAGAAAAATAGCAGCAGAAATATAAAAAAAAAGATTAGGAAGAAACTCAAGTTATGTATTTGAATCACAGAATAACTGAGCAGAACAGCTGAAGAAGACGTAAGCAGAAGTAAATGTGTTGCTCCTCTCCAGCGATGTTACCTGAGCTGCTCGGCTCCCTCTCTCTGTCCTCCTCCTCTGCCTGCAGCACGTCAGTGACCAGCGCAGACACAGATGTGTAGTGCTGACCTGCCAGGAGGTACCTGGTCTGGACCAAGCTCTCCACCAGGCTCGCCTCAAAGCCCATCTGGAGCACAGTTTGAACCACAGGAGAAAGCATGGCGGATGAAGCTCCCCGACTTCCAACCAAACCTGGAGGGCACGAGAAGTGAAGAAGAGGAAAATGAGAGAACAACTCATTAGTCTGTTTTATGCAGGCCCAACCATTAAAAAATGAATTTGTGTGTCAACATGTTAGTTAGACATTTGAAACCACAGATTTATGTTTGTATCTCTGCTTCATTTGATTGTGAACGTTCTTTCTTTTTGTTTTACCCTGCAACCACAAGCACCAATCAAAAGGCTTCCACGCACTAAAAATGCTGGAACAAAAGTTAACTCAGCTGTTTTTAGTGGCTGCCACCTGCTCAGACACACTCATGAAAGAAACGAAGACAACCTGCATCCCTCCAGAGGATCTGCTCAGTCGCTGATTTGAGAATTCAAATAAAGCTCATGTATTGTGTGCATCTCATGCATCAAACCTAAAATTTAAACTCAGGGAGACTCTCCAGTCAGAGGCTTGAGTGCTTCGCTCCTCAGAGTGAGCTAATAAGACTTGTTGACTGCATAAGACTTACAGATGTAATTACTGCATCCAGGCAGGACCTCCTCGTATTTTATACTCACGGCTTCGTGACAGGATAATAGTTTGCAGGTGCTGCTATTTAATGAAAAATCAAGTTTTTATTTTTATTTTAACTTACTGTTTCTAGAGCCAACATCTCCTCCAGTAGACGTCTGTGATTCACCCTGGAAAGCAAGTTTTTTTTTTAATTTTTATTATTTACAATGAAACTCATGAAAGATGTGCTTTTATTTCTTCATGCGTGGACACATATCTCTACTAGATACCACAGTGAGTGGACAAGTGGAACGAAGCTCTTACCACAGAGTCGCCCAGGTGGAAATGAGTATCCTGTATGTTGGTGATATACTCCTGCCCTCTCGACTGGATTAAAAATTCACACCTGAAAAATACAAATAATTTTTTTTTACCATGCCTGATTATGTTAAACATATTTATTATTTGTGTGTGTAGACTGAGTGTCTTTATCTATAGGGTACTGTAACAAATTAAATGCCAAAACTCAAATTAATTAAACTCTAATGATCAGCAATGCTTTTTTTTTAAAAGTACTCAACAGGTAGGTTCCTCCAACACTTTTCAGATTTAAGTGATTTCCTCATTTAATCCCAAAGTCAGTGATGCTGAGATCAGAGATTAAACCAGAGTCAGTGGCACTTTGGGCTCATTTCAAGATTTTTCCGGAACATTTAGATACAATAATTACTGAATCAACATTTAAACCTCGACAACAAATCTGTTTAATTACTCATGAAAGTTCATGCTCACTAATCCAGGAATAAATCCAACAATGTTCAGTCAGGTCATCTGGATGGTTTCTTTGGTGCTGAGACGTTTCGTCCTTCATCCAAAGGACTTCTTCAGTCTGAGGAGCCACCAAATCAAACTGAATCCCACACTCACAGAGCCACAGCTTGCTGGTGATAAGATGGCCACTGGGGCCCGCCCTCTCCCCCGTCACACCTGCTGCGTTTTCACTGAGACGACGATGAAGAAGAAGCTTTTTGTTTAAAATCTTCCCCTCAAGTATTTGGAGTGAACTCTGCCTGTCTGTTAGCAAAGTATCTCACGAACCTCTGGACAGACGTTAATAAAACTTTGCTCGAAACCAGCGCATGGCCTGTTGGAGTTTCCCTCGTTTGTCTGTTAGCAAAATATCTCATAAACCACTGAATGGATTTCAATGAAACTTTCAGAAAGTAATCACTGGACCTTGGGGTCAACTCAGTTCAAGATGGCTGCCGCAGCTAATCAACATTAGCCAGCACATAAAATGTTTAAAGCTCATCCAGTTGTGCAGATGTTAAGCTACGCCTTGAGAGTCATTCTCAATATGTCACGAGATCACTAACAGCCTGTGTGAGGTCTAAGAGCTCTGAGCGTGACATGATGCTGCATGAGACTATGACACGTTCAGGTTTGGGCTAAAACAGCTAAAACTGTCTCTGTGCAGTAATAGATGATTTTAGTTGAAAACTCTTGTACGGCGGTGTGGCGGGGGGTTGATGATATGCAATACTTCAAACAATGCCAGGCTTTTTATTGTATTCAGTCGATGTTAAATTGATCTTTGTCATTACCGTGGAAACCATTTGGCATGTTCCTGCCAGGGGTCATCCCCTGGCTCCCAGTTCCTCAGCCCTCCGTCACAGAAAAAACATTTGACGTTGTCACCGTGACCTGGGAGTAAATAAAAATAAACAAATAAACAAATAAAAAAACGTTGAAGTAAACGTTTGCAGCTCCACCATCAAAGCCGGAACTTTTCTTTTGGCTCCGGCGTTCTCTTGTTCTCAACCAAACTAACAAAGGGCCAAGTGGGTTCAGTTGGAATATTTCATACATCCCAGAGAATTTAAAACAACGTAAAACGGATGCTGCGTGTGTTCGGGTTTTTAAAATGATATTTCATAAAATGAAATCTTTTCAGAGGACGGCCTGAAGCTGTGCTTCTTTAGCAGCCCCAGCTTTGTCCTGTTTGTTCTGTTCACAACGTGCTGACTCAGCAGGACAATTGTAGCATGAACTCTGTCACACAAGGGAAGTCGCTCCGGCGCTGAATGGCTTCGTTTTTACTCAAACGTTCTAATCAATGCTCAGATATTGCTCAAAGGAAACATCGTTTTTACAGCACCTGTGTAGAAAAATCCTGCTCTGGCGAGAACATCGGGCTGGACCGAGGCCTCTTCTGGCCAGTTGTGGAAAGTGGTGAGCCGAGAATCTTCAGCTTCCATCTCCGGGTAGACCGCTTGTCCAGCTGTTCCCTGGTCGTCCATCGTCATCCTCTGGAGCTGACTCAACAGCTGGCCGTCCACAGAGTCTGAGGAGCCTGTTTGGAGGGGAACATTGCCCACAGCTCGCCCCAGTGTGAAGCTGCAAGAAGGGAAATGCCGCTTATGCTCAGCATCTGGATTATCCCCCGGCTCCCAGTATCTTAAAACCCCACCACAGCAGAAACACTGGACTTCATCCCTGCGGCCTAAAAAGAAAAAGCCTGCCTTGGCCAGGTCTCCAGAGGTCACAGGCGCGTCTGCGGGCCAGTTCTGAAAAGTCCTTAGTCTTTTCCTCTCTTCTCGCATCTGAGGCTCCTTGAGGAGCTGCAGCAAAGTTCTCCCGTCATCCGTCATTCTGCAGGGTGTGGGCCTTTCTCTCTCTCTTTGTCCTGTGCCTGGCATCCCTTTTGCGGTCCATAGTGGAGCGCACACTGAAGGTGAGTGCAGAACAACAGCTGAAATAACATGACCAGGTGCTGGGGGTCCTGCGCAGCAGCCGACAGGAGACTGTTTTCCAGAAAATCCTCTAGCTGCCAGAATGTATGTTCATTGATTCTTGAATGAATGGCAGCCTGAACAGGGCTGCTCAGCCTCCTGCGGGGATAGGGAATAATTCAGGTGTTTGTCGCAGCTTAAAAACTCTGAAAGGGTCAGAGTCAATGAAAAATCTTGACACATAAAGATGCACAAAAAACTCTAACATTGTTCCTTTTTTTATACGTACATTTTATGGAAAAAAATGTTAAGACTATTCAATTTTCCTACAGATATGAGGATATCAGTTACTCAAACATAAAATAACAAATTTCTGTTGAGATCCAATAATACAAAATTTTATTTTTACATACTTGTTTGTGGTATTTGCTGTAAAGACGTTAACAATTTCCAATGTTTTGTGTGACAAACTTCTCTGTGTGACAGTGATCATCTGAAGCTGACCACGTTTGTAACTTTGTAATCTTAAATAACTTTCCTTGAGATTATGTCAAAGTGAAGCAAACTCAAAACATAATGGACACGTGATGTTAAAGCTGCTTTTTTTTTATATGTAGGTGAATCAAACACTAAAAAATTGGATGGTTTAAACGCGTTTGTATCTTTGCCTCCCCCTGGTGGTGAGAACGTGAAACTGCTACAATGTGCTGTTAATTCAGTCTAAAGGTTTTCAAACTCTGACCTTTTACCAGGCATGATGAAATAGCTGGTGCATTCTTATGCATTTAGTTTCACTCTTCTGTGTCTCAAACATGAGATCAAAACACCCACTATAGAGTTCAGAATAATCATGGTCAGTCAGGGTTTAAATCTGTGATTTTAAAAATGCTGAAGCGATGAATGCAGGCCAGATGTGTGCCCTCCGATGCGTTCTGAGGCCTTATCAAACTAGCATTTAAATTTCACAGAGCCCCACATGAGAGCTGAGCCAAAGTGAACTGTCAAAGGGCTCTTAAAGGTCCTCCAGAAAGCCACACTGCTGACTCCTGCTGGTCCTGCCTGCATGCTGAGATAATGTCAAAATACTGTATGTATATATGGTGAGTTACAAAACCCAACAAGTCCAAAAACTCTTAATGTTTGATAGAAACATGACAACAGCATTATTATTTCACAAAATGCAAAAAAGGGAGAACATTTCTCAAAGAAAAGCTGAGATTTCTGGTGATACGACAAAAAGTACAAGAAGGTTTCATAAAGGAAAATAATAAAATATTAAAGTGTAACATGCTTTTGTAAAAAAAATATATATATCAATATTTTTTAAGTCTTTTTGTTTTGGAGTCATTTATTAATACATAAATCTGTGTTTTGTTTGTGGTGTTGTGATTTTATTGTGTTTTATAAATTGTTGTGCTTTCAGCTGTTGATACATAATTTGTAAAGAAACATCATTATGGTGTGTGTTTATTAGTAACTTTTCTAAAATTGTGTGTTTTAGATGAGTTGCTGTTGGGTCAGGGTGCCTCAGTGCAGAACCACAGAAGCATCCTTATTATTATTCTGCTAAGAAAGATCCTTCATTTTGTTGCATACTTTTTTTTAAAAATAAAATACACAAAAAATACTGTTCAACAAAATGTGTGGCCAATTTGGAGTGCGCTAAAACCTTTTGTAGTGGTATGTTGCAAGGTGTGGGCAAACGTTGCATAAAAAAGAAGTAAAAAATAAAACTGGCAATCAATAAAGTTGATGCAAAACCACGAGCAAAGCCAGTCCTTTTAGACGTCATGACTCAGACGTAAGTTACAGCAGAAACAGTCCAAGTTTAAACCGGTTGCACAAAGTTGGAGTTTAAATGGCTGAACTTGAATTTTGTATGTTTTATGGGTTTTAAAATAATCACGGTTTAAAATGTAATCTTTTTGGATATTTCCACACCAAATGTGTAACTGATAGTTGATGATGTCACACTAATTTTCAAAAGGTCAAAAAATATCCTTACAGATGAACTCTTTATTTGTCCGTATTTTTCTCTTCTTCTTTCGGCTGCTCCCTTCTTCAGGGGGTCGCCACAGCAAACTAACTTGCATGAAGACTTGGAATTTTTTTTTTTTTTTACACTGGATGACCTTCCTGATGCAACCATTGAGCTACCACATCCCTCTGTGTGGAGCAGAGAGCTGCTATCTAAGGCGCCTGGAGGAGCAGATGGTGGGGATTAAAGATCTTGCTCAAGGGCCCAGAGTGCATGGGACAAATGAGGGTGGAGGCAGCCACATTTTGATGTTGTTGGTATGGGGAGTTGACCCGGCGACCTTCCGATCACAGGCCCACCTTCACTAACCTCTGCGCTACCACTCTCTTTTGGAACATTTAAAAACAAAACATTAAAATTAAGAAATTTCTGTCTACGTTCACTCCATGTATCCATCACTGATGACAAATTACAGCAGTGGTGCCCGAGGGCCACTGTCCTGCATGTTTTAGATGTTTCTTTGCTTTGACACACCTGATTCGAATGAATGATTAACAGGATTCTGCATTTAAAACATGCAGGATAGTGGTCCCCGAGGACAGGATTGAGGGAGACTGAATTACTTTACATTTTAACTCTATCCGTTCATTATCTTCACCCACGTCATCCTTTGCATGGGTCGCTGGTGCCCATGTCCAGCCATCACTGTGCGAGAGGTGGGGGACACCCTGGTCAGGTCTCCAGTCCATCACAGGGAGACATAAAGACAAACAACCATTCACTCTCTCACTCACACAGGGACAATTTTTAGAGTTACCAATCAGCCTAACATGCTTGGTCTGTGGGAGGAAACCGGAGTACATGCATGAAGAGAACATGCAAACTCCACCCAGAAAGGCCCCTCGACCGGGACTTGAACCAGGGTAGCCTGCTTGCTGAGAGGCAGCAGCTCTACCAGTCAACATTTTAACTCAAAACATAACTGAAAAAAAAAAAAGTATTTTACCTAAATTCTGAATAAAACTCTGTAGAATTATTATTTTATCTTCACGTTTGACCATCAAGAGTTATCTCCTTTTGGTTCAAGAATTTGCAAGATCCAACTTGTGCACAGGAAGTGTTTGAGGCTTACTTTTTAGCCTGCATTTATTTCTGTCTCTTTGCTACCAGGTAGTGAGCCACTGGGATCAGCTTAAACTTTTCATTTTCTTTTGTTTAATCTTTGCTCCCTTTACATTACATCAAAATGCAATTTGTATTTTTTTAATTATTATTATTTGTAATTAACCTTTACCCCCTCATGACGTATTCAGTTCATTCATTTGTGATTTGGGCCTCAGGGCCACCGTACTAACATTTAAGAGCCCATTAAACTTGTTAACGGTAAATAACAGAATTTATGAGTCACTTTTCCTGACAGGGAGGATGCTAAAAGTTTTGCCACCCCGCGGGGAACTCGGCGAACTACAGCGGCGTCTCAGAGCCCGGATGGAGCAGCCATTGGGGAAGTGTTCGGGGCTTTAACGTAACTGAGGAGCGCTCTCTCTGTGGAATAAAAAAAAAAAAAAAAAAAAAGAGCCTGAGTAAAAGACAACGAAGACTGAAATACTCAAGATCCCCAGGGTGTTACTCGACGACACACGTCCTTGCCTAGAAAAACTGAAGTAGGACTTGAAAGCTGTGGGACTCAGTATCCGAGGAGTTGAAACTGGAAGTTGGAACAAGATCTCAGCTGAGCCTGCGCTACAACTGCTAGCCTCGCGCTAAGCGGCACTGTTAGCCACACAGCTAACTCTGACTGAGCTGTGAACTTGCTCTCAAATCACGAAGGGTGGACATTCAGACACAAGCTCGGGCTCCGTGAGAATCCAGGGACTTGCTTAATGAATTATGTCTACCACAAGCATTGACCCTCAGGTATGAAGGACGGCGTGCCTCGCCAGTGTCTGCTAACGATTTAATGGGCTACGGCTATTCCTCGGAAGTGCTAAGCTAGCCACTAGCATTGGCATGTAGCTAGTAGCAAGTTGGATGAATTCCGCGAAATGCTTTTTTAATTAATTTTTTTTATTGTGAACGTTTAAGAAAGACGACATGTTTTCCTCAGTGTATATTACGTTGTCATTTGTTACAGAAAATGTGCGTTTTTTTTATCTGCATAGTTAAAAAGCATAAACATTGCGGCTAGTTAACGTAAACAGATTTACATAATGGCTCAGGGTAACTTATTGGAAAAGTAACTTTTCAGTGGGATGCTTTGCTGCCTCTTTACTACTTTTAATGCTGTGGTTACGTCATTGGCGTTTAGAAAGTCATTAAAGGTGGCAACGATAAGTGTTTTGTTTTTTGCAAAATGGGCACTGCTTTGAGATTAGTGCCAAAAACACTTGTATCATATCATTAAAGCCAAGTATTTCTGCCTGTAGAGTCTTATACATGCGTTTATTGCTCTTTTTCTGTTATATTCAGCTTGGTAATACGAGGATAACATGATCTATGCACTTGTTCCCTGTTTAAACGTGAATATGTGTAAAAAACAAATAACATTTTCTTGTTTTTTTCCCCTCTAATCTGGATGCAGAGAACAAAGGGACAAGTGTCTAAAGGTGAGCGATGAAGCACTGATCTTCCAATCAGTTTTATTCTTGAACGATCAGTATATATTTCTAACCTAACGTGTTTTGAAATTATTGTAATTGTACATTGTCGTTCCGTACACTGTGAAGAAGTTGAAATGCAATGGCCAAATTTGGGATGGGAACACTTCTCTTGAAAGTTTGTTCATTTCAGATGTGCAGTATGTGGTGTACACATCTGCTGTTTCACATGAGACTTTGCATTTTAACTTTTACTGTTTCATCTAAAGCAGAGAGGGATTTAAAAAATATATCTGGTGAGCTTTGAGCTTTATGTACTGGTGTACGCAAAAGCACTAAAGTTATTTGAAATAAATCTAATAGCTGGTCAAGGAGAACAGGACTGGTTGCTGAGATTTGTTGACAGCTGTTCCAAATATCAAAAATAGGGAAATGAACACTACATGGCAGATATTGAATTCACACACACACCTCTGTAAGTGAAACGAGCGCATCACTCCAATGCTTTAGCTTTTGAAAAGTGATTCAATCAGTTTAGTAACTTTAGAATGTGACATTTTTCATGCATTCAGGTTTTTAGTTTCAGGACTGGAGCAATCTGGTTTGCTTTGATTCAATCCAAATCCCATGCACATTCTTTGTTCCATCAGATTGTTGTAGTCAACTGAATCCTGTTACCTGGAGAATTTTACTGTAGCAAACCACATCTGTTTCTTCAAGAGAAAAGAAAACTACTAACTTTGATAGTCACCTACTCTGCTTGAATGTACTGAGATTTCAGAGTATGCTCATTTAATCTTTTCATCTTAACATTTTCCTAGTTGTGTGAAAAGATTAATTGATAATTTATTCTTCCCCAGTAAAAAAAATAAAAATGTTTGGATGTAGAAGGAAGCATGACAGGCTATTTTCAATTATTCTCTAGCATCACATAACTGTTTAGCACACCTCAGAAAATGCAATTTTTTTGTCATATCCATCCTGCGTCTTCCTTTCTGGATTGGGGGTCACCAGTGCCCAATGCAGTCATCACTGTTCGAGAGGCGGGGGGTACACCATGGACAGGTTGCAGGTCCATCATAAAACCACATAGAGACAAATGAGACAACCATTCATTCTCTCACTCACACCTAGGGACAATATAGTTGCCAATCAGCCTAACATGCATGTTTTTGGCCTGTGGGAGGAAACTGGGGTACCCAGAGAAATCCCACGCATGTTAGGCTGAGAGAACATGCAAACTTCACCCAGAAAGACCCCCGGCCGGGTCTCAATCCAGCAACCTTCTTGCTGAGAGGCGACCTCTCTACCAACTGAGCCACTGTGCCGCCTAAAAAGTGTTTGAAAATGTTTGAACTGTAAAAAGTAATTGGAACTTGAACTGAGGCGATTTGGATGTTTCGATGGTATTAAAAAGTCACAGTGGTTATTTTATGTGCCAAGTGTGTTGTTTGAAACACAGGGCTCCTTTATATTTTAAACAACGGTCACTGCTTTCAAAAATGTATAATTAAAGTTTGTCTACTTCTATGTTTCAGTGCAAAATGGTTCACTACATCAGAAGGAGACTGTCCATGACAATGACTTTGAGCCATA
The DNA here is from genome assembly GCA_031762435.1 of Hypsolebias longignatus. Lineage (NCBI taxonomy): Eukaryota > Metazoa > Chordata > Actinopteri > Cyprinodontiformes > Rivulidae > Hypsolebias > Hypsolebias longignatus. The sequence goes on along the minus strand of JARVGV010000111.1, from coordinate 15,620,980 downwards.
CCTCACCAGTCAATCAACTCAGGTGAGGTGTACTCCTTATGTTCTGTCATTTTTTAAAAATCATAATATTTTCAATAAACGTCACAGTATGACAAATGTGCCCACAGTTACTTTTTAATCAACTGTGTTCTACTTTGAAACGTTATCTAAAACAATATTTTGCTTTATGAATAGTAAACAAGAAGAGTTTAATTTATTTATCTTAATTACTTTTAAATCAAACATCTAAGGCACTTGCTATTGTTTACACATGATTTCAGAACAACAGCTACCAGTCCATCACCGATCCCTACCTGTCAAGCTACTATGCTCCCTCCATTGGATTTCCATACCCGCTAAGTGAGGCCCCATGGTCCACAGGTGGAGACCCCCCTATTCCATACCTCACGCCCTATGGACCTTTGAGTAATGGAGATCATCATTTCATGCCGGACACAGTGTTTGGCCAACCAGGTGGACTGGGAAGCAGTATCTACCCCCACAGGTTTAACTTTTTTCCTGAAAACCCTGCCTTCTCTGCTTGGGGAACAAGTGGCTCTCAGGGCCAGCAGACTCAAAGCTCAGCATACGGTGGCAGCTATAGTTATCCTCCCAGTTCCCTGGGGGGCACTCTGGTGCCTGATGGTCAGACGGGCTTTCACAATGACACCCTAAACAAAGCCCCTGGCATGAACAGCCTGGAACAAGGTATGGTTGGGTTGAAGATTGGAGGGGATGTCCCTGGTCAGGGGTCAGGAGTCAAAGCTGTGGGATCTGTGATCGGCGGACCTGCGGTGGCAGCCACGGGAAATGGCGCCACACCTATTGGAATGCCTCCACCTAAACCCACCTCTTGGGCAGCCATTGCTAGCAAACCTGCCAAACCACAGCAGCTGAAATCTAAGGTGAAGCCAGGGATGCCCAATCCAGGGGGAGCTCTTCCCCCACCACCCATTAAACACAACATGAACATTGGGACCTGGGACAAGGGCCCAGTGACTAAGGTAGCTACAGCCCCACTGCAGCAACAGCAGCCGCCTCTTGGTCTGCCTCATGCCATGCCACCTCAAGGACCCATGCAGCCTCCTCAGTCTTTAGTGCAAGCCCAGATGCAACCTATGGCCTTACAGCCCCAACCTCCCCACCACCAGCACCATCAGCCACCACCTCAACCATACCAAAATCACACCCAGCCACCTCAGCCCCAGACCCGCTGGGTTGCACCACGCAACCGGAACCAGGGTTATGGGCAGGGTGGCCCTGGCCAAGATGGAAGTGGTATGATGGGAATGGTTGGTATTGGGAACAATGGTCCTCAAATGTCTGCTGGTCAGGGGCCCAGTGGAGAATCCCACCCGGTGCTGGAAAAGCTGCGTGCCTCCCATAGTTACAACCCCAAGGACTTTGACTGGAACCTGAAGAATGGTCGTGTCTTCATCATTAAGAGCTACTCTGAGGATGATATTCATCGCTCCATCAAGTATTCCATCTGGTGCAGCACGGAGCATGGCAACAAGCGGCTGGACTCAGCCTTCCGGGCCATGAATGCTAAAGGTCCAGTGTACCTGCTCTTCAGTGTCAACGGCAGTGGTCATTTCTGTGGTGTGGCAGAAATGCGTTCACCAGTGGACTATGGGACCAGTGCTGGTGTTTGGGCACAGGACAAGTGGAAGGGCAAGTTTGATGTGGACTGGTTGTTTGTTAAGGACGTGCCTAACAGCCAGCTGCGCCACATTCGCCTGGAAAACAACGACAACAAGCCGGTGACCAACTCCCGTGATACTCAGGAGGTTCCTCTGGAGAAGGCCAAGCAGGTGCTCAAGATCATCGCCACCTACAAACATACCACCTCCATCTTTGATGACTTCTCCCATTATGAGAAGAGGCAGGAAGAAGAAGAGGAGGTGCGCAAGGTGTGTTTAGTAATCCAACCATGTGACTAAATATATAAAAAGTTTTATTAATATTTAAATGTTCTGTGTCTGGTTTGGAGAGACTAATGATTTTAGTTTCTCATTTGTTATTTTTGACAGACTTTTGAACCTGCTCAGATACAGAACCGTTCTCGGTTGGATCAGGTAAGAACCGTCAGTAGTTTTTTGGTAAAAATTCAGTTTAATAGTATCCTGATGCATGCTCAATAATCCAGGTAGAAAAGTCTAACAACGTTCATTCAGATCCTCTGGATGGATTAAAAAAAAAAAAACTTGTTGAAACATTTCTTTACTTTGATCCAAAAGACTTGGTCAGTCTGAGGAGCTGAAATGAACTCAGTCTTATAAATAGCACCTTATGATAATGGATTAACCAGTTTGTTGTTGACATCCAACTAGCTATTCAAGCTAAAGGAAGACCATCAGCCTAACAACTGATCATAAGTGCTCTGATGACCACTTGCTATTCACAGGTGTCTGAATGATACAAGCAATAACAGCATTGTAGGAGGGGGACAGTTGAACCCGGAGGCCTCCACCTCTGTTTAATGATGGACGG
>JARVGV010000111.1:15531369-15542095 GCA_031762435.1 Hypsolebias longignatus | reverse complement strand
CTGGTTGGCTCACTAGGTGAGTGGTGCTTGTGGGACTGAGTTTGTGGTGGCTCCTCAGACTGATGATGTCCTTTGGATGAAGGATGAAACGTTTCAACAAAAAAGAAAACGTCCAGATGACCTGACAACTTTGTTGGACGTAGAAAGAAAATTGATCATTTATGCATGTTTGTCTCTCAGTTCTCATTCCACAAATTAATTTTTTTTCTTGCATGTCTCAAACCACCTTTAACAAACTGCATGACATTTTGTATGTGATTCAGAAGCGGGATTGAAAACGATGTCAGAGGGAAATCTCCCCCAAAAACCTCAGCATTCCTATCTGGTGAAGAGATCAGCAGAGAGAGAGAGACGAGCTCACGCTAATCTGCACTTGAGGACCTGCGAACATTATTGTTGGCATGTCTCGTTGATCATATCCGCACGTTACAACATCCTATCAGGTAATATCAGAGTCTTTGGAGGATTAGAGGGAATAAGAGGGATTGTATTCTGTTCTGTAGAGGGGGATTACGTTCAAATATTCTAACATTTTCATATGAAAATGGATTGTTGTGTTGTTTGTTATTGGAGTGTGTGTGGGTGTGTGGGTGTGTGTGTGTGTGGGGGGGGGGGTGTATTTAGGTTCCTTGGAGCCTCTACAAGAGAGAACTGAGTGATTTTATTGATTGAAAATAAAAGGAGACAGACACAAACAAAGATGTTGTAGAGGAAAGAGCTGTCAGCTTAAAACGATAGTTCACATCTCTTGAACTGTGTGGATATGCTGAGAACAGTTAATATCTTACCTGCTGTAGACAACTCTGCTCACCATCATGCAATCATACAACAAAATATAAACACCAGATGAGTCAATGTTGCATTCAGCCCTGCTTATATAGACATATGTGAAGGGGCAACTTTTTTGTTTGCTTTTATTTTTTAAGGGATCGTTTTGAAATGGGGTTCTATAAAAAAATAAGTTTGGAACAATTGATATCTTACCTGTCATAGATAGCAGTTTGAACAGCCTCAGTTTGGGCAAACACACTTGAATCCTGACTGAACTAATGACACTGAGCTAGACCAGTTTTAATGTGGATTTGTTGTCAAATCAACTATAATCTCAAAAATGGTGGTTCATTAGAGCAGCACTTCACAAATACATACACGGCTGTCAGTTTTATGTAACTTAAAAAAAATATTATAGGGCTATTTGCAAGCACAGATAGCAGCAGCAGGAACTCAAGCACTTCTGATGTTTTTAATATTTCTGCTAGAAAAACTATTAAATCTAAAATTGAAGGCAAATGTGAAGGTTTATAAAAGAGTGTTCACAGGAACCTCCTTGACAAGTTTATGATGAGACTTGTGTTACAGCAGCAGAAATCCACTGGTGATGATTTTGCTCAAGCTACACTTACTCAGAGTTATACAATATTTTTTCAAGCTAAGGTGGGTGATCAAAACAGGCAAAAAACATATATGGTGGCGCTTGAATGTTTGTGAACTCTTTATAATTTTCTATATTTCTGCATGAAGCTGACCTAAAAAAAAAAAAAAAAAAAAATCATCAGATTTTCACACAAGTCCTAAAAGTTGATAAAGAGATCTCAGTTAAACAAATGAGACACAAATATTACTTGGTCATTTATTTATTGAGGAAAATGATCCAGTATTACATATTTGTGATTGGTCAAAGTTTGTGAACCTCTAGGATTATCAGTTCATTTGAAGGTGAAATTAGAGTCAGGTGTTTTCAATCAATGTGATGATGATCAGGTGTGAGTGGACACTGTGTTTAATTTAAAGAACAGGATCTATCAAAGTCTGCTCTTCACAACATGTTTGTGGAAGTGGATCATGCACAAACAAAGAAGATTTCTGAGGACCTCAGAAAAAATTATGTTGATGCTCATCAGGCTGGAAAAGTTTACAAAACCATCTCTGAAGAGTTTGGACTTCACCAATCCACAGTCAGACAGATTGTGGACAAATGGTGGACATTCAAGACCATTGTTACCCTCCCCAGGAGTGGTGGACCAACAAAGATCACTCCGAGAGAAAGATGTGGAATAGTCGGTATCTCGGCGAGGTCACAAAGGACCCCAGGGTAACTTCTAACAACTGAAGGCCTCTCTCACGTTGATGTTAATGTTCATGAGTCCACCATCAGGAGAACTCTGAACAACAATGGTGTGCATGGCAGGGTTGAAGGAAGACAACACTGTTCTCCAAAAAGAACATTGCTGCTCATCTGCAGTTTGCTGAAGATCACGTGTGTGGAACGTGGTGGTGGTAGTTTCATGGTTTGGGCCTGTTTTGCTGCATCTAGACCAGGACAGCTTGTCATTATTGATGGAACAATGCATTCTGAATTATATCAGATAATTATCAAGGAAAACATCAGGACATCTGTCCATGAACTGAATCTCAAGAGAAGGTGGGTCTTGCAGCAAAACAATGACTCCAAGTACACAAGTTGTTCAATCAGTAGTTCAAGAAGAATAAAGTTCATGTTTTGGAACGACCAAGTCAAAGTTATGACCTTAATCCAATCCAGATGTTGTGGAAGGACATGAAGTGAACAGTTAATGCTGTAATCATTGCAGCACAGGGGAGTCACACCACAAACTGAAAGCAAAGGTTCACATACTTTTGCCACTCAGTATAAGTTTGTTTCATTTTTTTAACTGGGTTCTCTTTATCTACTTTTAGGACTTGTGTGAAAATCTGATGATGGTTTAGGTCATGTTTATGCAGAAATATAGAAAAACATAAAGGGTTCACAAACATTCAAGCAGCACTGTTCCCGATGTATCATGGAACTAATATTCAAGTGATTTGTATATCTTTAAAACCAACAAGACGGAAGTGATTTTACTGACTGACAGCGAGAGACATTATTAACGAGGAGTTTCAGCGTAACTTGTTTGTTTTTGCTCTCTGCACTAATTGATGTAAAACTTTACGCCATCGTGCATGGTCTGTTGGTGCTGATGTAGCTCAGGCAGGAGTTATCCATGGGCTGCATCACCTTTTTATTCTCCTAATGCACAAATAAGAGGATAACGCTGACGGATGTGATCCCTGGGGAACTCCATTGTTCTCCGTTTGTTTTCAGTCTGGAGTCAAACTAGAGGAAAACACCTCCTGTTAGTTGTTGTGATCTCCCCTGCTGCTTCTGTTTTCTGCACACGAATGAGATGAGATCATATAGGAGATGCACTAATAACTCCACTCACAACACCACCGTGCTAAAAAACAATATTGCTCTCGACTAATGAATCAATTAACTGCTTTAACTGCCAGGGTCCCGTATATAAATCACTCATTACGGATGTTCTGCTAACCTTCAAGAGTTATCTCGGCGGTCCAATTGTCATCCCCCAGGTGTCCTGTCTCAAGGTTGATCTGCACAGAGGATGGACAGGAGGCAGCTGCCCATCACTCTCCTGCTCCATCGGGCCATTAGAGCCCGGTCAGTGTTTGTGTCTGTGTTTGTCATTTGGAGGTTTAATTAAACGGCGCTGTTAATGGAGGAGATGACTTTGGGGCGGCGGATGAATGACACTCGTTTGTCTCGGGCTGCAGGGACACAATATGTTTCACTGAGAGGTGAGGAAGGGAGTGTTAGACGGAGAAATAAGATAAAGGAGCGGAGGTAAAGCAAAGGGAGAGATTGGAGGGTGACGGGAGGGTCAGATTGGTATTATTTATGAATGGGTGGCTCCGTATGTGCGGGTATGTGCATGTATGTGCGCGTGTTTGTTAATGGAGCCTCATACTGTAACTTTGCTGGTCCAGGTCACCTGCCGCTCCCTCTGTGGTGGTAGGGATTATCCCAGGAAGTGAACTGGAGCAACAGTAATGTGAAGTGTGTCCCTTACTGTAAGCCAGGCCAGGAGTTACACACACACATATGCACACACACACATGCACACACACGCACGCACATGCACACACATATTTGCACAAGGATGTCGTTATGATGATTTGTGTTTCATATCAGGAATGTACATTATGTTGTCTGTTGTAAATTGTTCATCATGCAGCTCAAACACTTCAAATATCAATTATTATTATTATTATTATTATTATTATTATTATTATTATTATTATTATTATTATTATTATTATTAATAATAATAATAATTATTATTATTATTATTATAATAATAATAATAATAATAAGAAGAAGAACTTTTCTTTAGGTGAAGTTTTTATCTGGGTGTCAACTGAAAACTGTAAAAAAAAATCAGCTGGCGTGCACTGTAAAGAAATTGATCAACTTTTGTCTTTTATTTGACTGACTTCCTGTATGTTTGAAAAACATGGAAAAACAAATGAGAAAAACGTTGCATTTATAAAAAATACATGTGATTGCTGACCGCTGAAGGATTTTGGTGAAAGTGAAAAGGTGAGTTGAGCAATAAGTGAAATTTTCATGTCAGTTGGAAATTTAGAAAAAAAATAATAATAATAATAACAGAGAAGAGGAGAATGGACAGAAACAGGAGAAAAATGGACAAAGATCAAGATCAGAAAAAGACTAAATGGATGCATGAGATGGTGCAGGGGCAGGGCAACCGACTCGGGACCCGAAGGTCCTGGGTTTGATACCCGGTCATTGCACATCTCGTGGTGTCAGGACACCCAATCCCAAATTGCTCCCCGAGCGCATCCATAAGCTGCCCACTGCTCCACCTGGGTGAATCCCAGGTGCGATGGGTTAAATGCTGAGAGCCAATTTCATCTTTGTATGAGAACTGTTTGAAACATTTTATGTATAAAAATAATAGTTTTCAATAGTATCACTTTACAATAAGGCTCCCTTTGTAGGTGGCTAATAAAGTGATGATAGATTAATTATTATTTTCTCTGTAAACACTTTATAAATCATTAATAATACTTTATTATGCATTAATTAAGGATGACAAAGACAAAACTGACCAGTTTTTTTTTGTTGCCAAATAGTGATCCAAATCTGTTCACCTTTATATTTCATCTAGACCCCTGAAATTAAACATTTCAGACTAAGTTACTACCTTGTAAGCACAATAAGCATTTGTAAACCTATTTTTTAGGATATAATAAATGTAGATATTTATAATACTGTGATAAAGTACAATATTATAAGTTAAGTAAATAGTTTACAAATGCTTATTGTGCTTACAAGGTAGTAAATTAGTCTGAAATGTTTAATATAAAAACGCTAGATGAAATATATAGGTGAACAGATTTGGATCATTATTTGGCAAAAAAAATGGTCAGTTTTGTCTCTGTCACCCTTAACTAATGTGTAGTAATCTATTATTAATGATTTATAAAGTGTTTATAGAAGAATTATCTATAAACTACTTATTAACCATCTATAAGGGGAGCCTTACTGTAAAGTTGTACCAATATGGGTATTTACTGCAGAACTCCAGACTGTGGATTGCAGTTCCTAAATATAAAAGCTGACAAAATATTGTATTTTTATTCACTTATTTGAAACGATTGCAGGAGGGGAGTGGTGGCGCAGAGACCAGTGAAGGTGGGCCTGTGATCGGAAAATTGCCAGTTCAACTCCCGGTACCAACAACATCAAAATGTTGGCAGCACAATGAGGCAGTGATTAGTACTGTTGCTTCACAGCAAGAAGGTCTTGGGTTCAATCCCTGGTTGGACCAAGGGTCTTCTGTGTGGAGTTTGCATGTTCTTCTCGTGCTTGCATGGGTTTTCTCCAGGTACTCCAGTTTCCTCCCACAGACCAAAAACATGATGTTGATCTGCTTCAGGCTCAGGCCTCCCTTACAACAATGATCTGTGATTTCAATGGAATTTGACTGGTTAAATAAAGGTTAATAAATAAATGTGGGTGGCAAAGGTGAAGCACCCACACCTGCCTCCACCCCAATTCGCCCCACTCTGGGCCCTTGAGCAAGGCCCTTAACCCCACCATCTGCTCCCCCAGGTACCCCAGACAGCAACTCTCTGCTCCACACGGAGGCCTGTGGTTGTGTCAGGAAGGACATCCTGCATGAAAACAACTGCCAAGTCTTCAAGCGGCTCAGTTCACCGTGGTGACCCCTGAAGAAGGGAGCAGCCGAAAGAAGAAGAAAAATTGAATTGATTGTAGGATTGCACCTGGCGTTGAGAACTGTTTGTCTTGTTGTTGTTTGTTTGTTTTAATCCTGGAGACAAACAGCTCTGTGGTGACATGCAGCGGGACATTTTGTAATGAACTTATTGCTTCTGTTTTTTTTGTTTTCTACATCCTCAGGCAGGTGCCTCTGGTGCTGCGGCTCCACAGCAAAAACATGTTTTTCCCCAAAACACGCAGCTCCTAAACAAATTGATTTATCATTGCTCGAGACTTAATATTACTAATCTAATCCTACGAATTGTAATCCCTTTTTCTATTCATATTTGAAACAATAAAAACTGGGCTTTGTGATTGTAGCCAGGGAATTATGCAGCACACAAACACACCCATGTCACTGAACACAACATTTTATTATCCCTTCAGACTGACTCTAGCAGTAAGTGTTTAACCTGTAACACTTATTCTAACTCTAAGTTTTTATTATGGTCACATTATAGAGTCAAGTCCTCGCAACAAAAGTCTATCCCTGCAGCACAAGTAACACAGAAACATTTGTGACCCACCTCATATGGCGGACATGGGAGTTCTGGTAATGTCCCAGCTTCATTTTCATTTTAATCACGACAATGGGATCAGAAGAGCTGGCGGGGCAGGCCTGGTCTGGATTGGTTGATTGTTCTGAATGAGTTCCCTTTGTTTGGTAGATATGTAATACAGCCTGCTTAAGAGGATTTGATGGGAGGAAGGAGGTTACTGTGATTTAATCATGATCACAGAGGTGAGCCTGCATGCGTCCATGCTGGGCAGAAAGTGGTCTCGACATGTCGGCAAGTTTGGTGTAACCAACGTTCTGACGCCGCCATGAATGACTGAAGTGTGTTTCTGATGCACCACATTTACAGAAATACAATGGATATTAGTTAAGATTTCCTCTGTGTAATGTTTTCTGAAAAACAAGAGGTATATAGGCTTATTTTTTTTTGGTTGTTTGTTGACACATTTAAAAAAGCAAATTTAAATAAATCACATCTGTTTGCAAATAATTTCCCATCCCTATTCTTTCTGTGACACTCCAGAGACATTTGTTCCACCTGATGCAAGAACCAATACTTTTAATGTAGAAGTAATACGACGGTGAGGATTTGCAAAATATTTAAACAATGAGCATGTACAAAGTAGAAGTGAATGAATATTGCGATGAGAGAGTCTCACCAGCTACACTGGAAATTTTTGATATCTAAACATACTTATACATATTTTCATCTTTAATGCAAAACACTTGCAGGATACTTTTTTTGTGAGATTCACTGCAAAGCTTATGAACAATTAAATTTGTACCTGTTGTAGGTAAATTCTTGAACTACCTATATTTGTAGAACAGAAGTTTAACTCTGACTTTCACAGTAGAATAAAGCATTTGCACGTGCAGGTAGAGACAGAGCAGCAGCTAGCTGGAGCATCTCTGGTGCATCATGGGACACTTCCTGCCAGGATGAATATTTAGTAGGTGTAAAAGTTTCAAACATTCTGATGGAGTTGTGAAAAGATGGCACCAAGTCACATGGTTGCCCCGCTCTGATGAGCCATTAAGTCTTTAATCTGATCACATATAAACTTATTGTATGCTGTGGAGTCATACTACATGCTGTACGCCAGGGTTGAAGAGAACATGAAGGAGTTTAGACGAATGCACGGGCGAGATTTGACACGGGATGTTGGAAGGATTAGATAGATAAACTCAGATTACTGAACAATGCACAAAAGAGTCAATTAAAGGCAAATATGAGCAATTGTTCATAAAGAAGTTAGTGCTTCAGAATTACAATAAATTTCATTTTCATGTGGTCTGTCACCTACTATTCCCACATACTGTAAATGTCAGATGTCCATTGTTCTAAATATGTTCTGAAGAATGGCTTCCCTGATATGTAATCGGTCCTGCCGTCTGCCACCATAAGGATTAACAAGCATGGGGTGGGGGTGGAGGGTTGTGATCCCATTCTCCTCATGTTCAGCCTCCTTCTTGTGTGATCCTCACTGTCATCAGTGGGAATAATTATCAGATAATCACCACTTAAAGTCAAATTATCATTCTGGGACTGTAGAACTGTAGAAGTAAAGCCTAACTTAGCTCCGTACCTTTCACTGTGTGTGTGTGTGTGGGTGGTGGGGGGGATGCACGCGCACGCCCATGGAGACCCATGGAGAGCTAAGCCGAGCATTAGTTTTGCTCAGTTTGTGGGTTTCCCTCCACCAGTAGCAGCAGTATTATTTACATGAGTCCCAGCAGGGTGCTTCTCCTGCTCCAACTGTACTCAGCTGCTCATCCTGTCGCATTCAGACGTGACAGTTTGATCTCAAAGAGAGGTAGATTCCCATTTCTGAGTCCCATCGCTTTTTTTGGTTTGAATCAAACCAAAAATTAAAGGTTTATCACGAGTGGTTTTGGATTTCCTGGATAGAAGCATCATCGTATTATTATTCATTTTTTAACTGTGTGCCCTTAATGACCTAATCCTCTTATACCCCCACAGTACTTAAAAAAAACAGGGTCATCCTGTGTGTGTATGTGTGTCTGTATGTGTGTGTGTTCACTGCATGCACTAAATAATATCATGTGAAACTGTTTGGGAGCTTGACTCTAACAAGCGTTGATGCGCAGACTGCGGTGCACCCAAACACACCACGGTTTCATGACCTGAACCAACGGGTCAGCCCTTCTCCTCACCTCTCATCAGGTTCCTCTCATACTGTCAGTCTGTTCACTTCAGAACCAGACCTGCTTACACATGAGCAATAATAAGCCATGGAAGGCTGGGGATCGTGTGTGGGGGGCGGGGGGCACGTCAGATAGCAGAGCACCTCATAAACCACTGGTGTCTAATAAAACTTTTTAATTTGTTGTTAGATAAACATTTGTAGCTGAATATCCTTTGGAGTCAACCTGGTTAAAGATGGCCGCCACCACCAATCAAGCTTGGCAAACACACAAATGTCTCTAACTTTATTTCCCTATTCTTTAGCTCTTGTTTGGTGTCATGGCTGAGAATCATTCCCAACACAAACTCTGAACACTAAGAGCTTGAGCAAGGACATTGTTTAAAATGTTGGCGTTAACCTTTGGAGCCAACGTTTGTCTGTTAGCAAAATAGTTCAGAACCAAAAGATGGATTCTTTTTTGAAAACAAAGTCTTTTTATTATTTTGTTTTGTTTTGTTTTTTACCACACACACACACACAAAAATAAAAATAAAAAAACATGAAAAAAGAAGACAAAACTAAATCCCCTCCCACACTGGATCCATCACACATGCACAAATACGGTAATCTAGGCAAACACTGACATATTTTCAACATTTGACAGGAAAGGCTGCCATGTGTCCCATAATCTTTTTGCAGAACCTTTCAGGATATGTATAAGTAATATAATAATAATTAATACTGTATATAATTTGAAGGGAATATATATTTTTGTTAAACCTAAGTATAGGACCAGTTTAAAGTGTCGGTCTACTACTATACAGGGAATGGGTCTGTGGAATGGTTTGGAAGATGATGTTAAAATGGTGAAGTCAATGTTTATATTTAAGAAAAAGATAAAAACTATTTTGTTGGAAAGATATATATAACTGATTAATGTCTATTTGTTAGTATGAAATTTTGACGAGTTATGTATTTTGCTTTATTAACTATAAGAATGGTTATGTTTAAATTGATAGTTTGAATTGATTTTGTTTAAGAGGGAGCAGATATGATAAGAAATTCTTCTTCTGCTTCCTTTCATTTTATATGTTTAATTTTTTTAAATTGTATTTGTGTTTTTATTGGAAATTAAATGAAATGAATAAAAAATAATTAAAAAAAACTTGACCTGTGACCATTGATTCTCTTCATTTTTAGTCAGTAACATTAATTCATTTACTCAATCATTTAAATTTAATTAACTTTCAATATAAGCTATAATATCTTAATTTAAACGCTACAATTTCTTCAACATTGATTAAGTCTTAATTCATAGGATTTTACACTCTTAAAACATAGTACATTAGAAAGACTTCACACTGTTACATATTATCATATAATTTGTTTCAGTAAATAAACCTTTCTTGCTTTTTCAGAACACAAGCTTGGGGATCTGTGGTTTGCACTGATCTTAACCTTCTTTTAGGTCATGAGAACTGACCATATTTCACCCGAAATGCACATCACTTGACATCTGTTAAGTTAACTCAGGTGAGATATAAAAAGACAGAATTATTGGATCTCTCATGAATATTTCCCTCATGTGTAGTGATCTAACCTCCTCCATCCATCTTGTCCCAGAAGACCTTCTGAGAGGACAGAATTTATAATTGCATTAATTTGAATCCAAGATACAAAATTATTTCATTGAGACTTTTTAATTTGTTCTAAGTCAAATAATCAAAGAACAGTCTCAATTTACTTTATTATCAATACACTATTACTAATCAAAAACTAATCCAGTCATTTTGAGAACACTCTATGACGTTTGAATGATTAGTTAAGAAAATAAATAAGAAACAACTTGATTTGTGTGTTTTCTTACAGGTAGTCCCCGGTTTCCGACCGAGATCCGTTCCAACGACCCGGTCGGATACCGATTCGGTCGTAAACCGGAACTGCTCCCCCTGGCGG
>JARVGV010000111.1:15459828-15474448 GCA_031762435.1 Hypsolebias longignatus | reverse complement strand
TATATACTGTACATACATGTATATATACTGTATATATAAAATAAAACAAAAAATGACAGGCTACATGCGCAAAATATTTTAACTCAACAAGAGTGTGACATCTTCATTCAGACTTAAAAAAATAAAATAAGTCTTGAACACTTAAAACTCTATACGAACATTGGACGCATGCATTGTGCCAACATTTATTTAGTTTTAATATAAAAAAAATGATAAAAATTTTAGTTTATGAAGAAAATACCCTACAAATTAGAAATATTTAAATACTGTATTTGAAATCCAACGGGGGAAAAAAACAAACAAACAAAACAAAACAAAAACCACAAAAAAATAAAAAATAAATAAATAAATAAAAAACAAGGGGAACCTAAATGTTGATGGAACTCATTATCCTAGTTTCATTGAAACATAATACAGTAATGTAATTATTTTCCATAATGTGATTATTTATGAATATTAATTTTTAGTTATTTTTTGTCATTAACAAACTTTTAAAGTTACTACTTTATTTGAGTAGGATATTACATTTGTCTAACTTTAAAAAAATATATGATTAAAAGCCCCGCCCCTTCCCCTGGCAAGTTTAGTGTTGCCATGGTAACAACGCAGTTAACTTCAGTTCTATGCGCTCATCTAGTGGTTTAATGAGCGAGTTAACAGCTACTTTAAACTAAAGCTCCGAAGAAAGGAGATAACTAGTGAATGAACGAGCAGGTAAGCTGGGTTGAAGTTTATTGTTAGTCGTTTTCACAATTTTCACATCACTATCCAGGAAAATGTTTCCTGTTAGTTTGACGCTAAGTGTTAGCTTAACATATGAATTTAGAGAAAATGTACACGTAGCTAAATGTTCAGTCAGTTCCCTCACGCTTTTTTCCCATCATATTATGACGTTTGTGACTCTGTGTTTCTCTGTGTTTTTAACTTAACTCTTTACAAGTTCAGCCTTTCACAGCTTCTGTTTAGTTTTAGTCTGTTTCAGCTGGTTTTGAGAATCACCAGTCCTGCTCCTCTGTTCAAGAATGTTACAGCTGTTTTTGTTGCTCTGATGTTTTTCATATTCATTCAGCTAATGTATTTCTCTGTCAGCTTCTTTCTGTTATTTTCGGCTTTTTTCTTGCCTTTCAGCTACTTTTCAGCTGTTCTCCTAGTTTGAGCTTTTTTCTCCCTGCTAATATAACCTTTAATTTTTTTTACTTAAGTTCATCAAGCATGTTCTTTAAGCTGTGTCTGCTCATTTCAACATTTTGTTCTGGTTCTCAGCATCTGTGCTCATTTTTCGCCTTTTTTTAATGGTTGCTTTTAGCTTCTTTCTGCTAATTTGAGATTTTCGGTCAAAAAATTCATCTACTTTTCCAGATTTTTGTGATCTATTGTTTTTTATTTATTTATTTGATAATTTAGGCTAAATTCGGCATGATAGTAGCTGAGTGTGATCCTCAAGGGGCCCACTCAAAGCTATATAAAAATTCAAAATGGCCACCAAAGATAACCCATGCTGTCCAGCAGTCCGGGGAGAATTTTTTTGTCCAAGCTCAAGCTCTGCAACTGTGTAATGTAGGAATAAAGTTTACACCTGGACATCTCGAGGGTCAGCAATGATGCTTGAAGATTTTAGGATAGGGTCAAAGGTCAACACTTTTTTTTATATATATATTGCCATGTTTTAATAACTAACATAGAATTGTCAAAGTTCTCATCTGGACGCCTAGCTCGTTGGTCAACAATTTTTTTGTATGGATTTCTATGTCACGGGGTCATAGGTCAAAGTTAAACTTCAAGGTCACCCCTTTAAAGAGCTCTAATATGATAAACAAAGAAATGTCAAACTTCACAGTTGAACACCATGTGGGTCAACAAAGATCTCTATTGTTTTTTTAAGATCATGAGGTCAAAGGTCACTTTTCTTTAAACAGCTCTGAATTGGGAACCCTTTTGCCTTTATTCACACTGCGTTTCTGCACATTTTAGCTTAAGCAACCTAATTTTAACCTTTGCATTTTTGCTTTATTTATTTATTTTCTTTTTTTGCTTCTTGCTGCTTTACCTTTCAAATTTGTAGTTATTGATGTATTTTAAATGCATTTTTAAGCAGCTTCAGCTTAATTAGCAATCAGCATTCACACTGCATTTTTGCAAGAAATGCCATTTCTGTAGTTTCTTCTTGTTTTCTTAACAGTGACTTGTTATTAGAAATGGCAACCTCTCCAGGAGATTTTCATCCCCTACCGGTGGAGAGCCTGTCAAAGGCTGTTCTGCCCCCAATTGGAGGAAAGTGGCATGGTGATGATGTGGACCAGGCCATCAAAGCAAAGAAGGAGATGGAGGAAAAGTTAAAAGCTCACCAGAAGCTGCTGAAACACAGGAGGAGTAAAGTGAAACAAAACCAACTCCACATGATATTGTACGTTTTTGTTTTACACTGTGTTTAGTTCCTCAGTGAACTTCCTTTAAGAGTAAATCCATAGATCTTTGGGTTTACTGAAGTTTGACAGTTGACTCTGTGTTACAGGGTCTCCAGAGCCATGAAGAATTACAGACAGAGCCAAGAGAGGGGAGCTATGCACAGTCTTTCACCAGAACCTCAATTTCCATCTACTGTATGACTTCTAACTTTCTATGCATATGTTTTAAATGCAAACAAATATAGGCTACAATACTGTGCAAAAGTTTTGTGTCCCTAATTTCTTTCTATTTCTCTTCTGGGGAGTCAAATTGCTTGTAATATTTTTTTCTTTAAACTTTGATTGATAATCCATTCATTTTCTTTAGCTATTTTTCCTTTCTGGGTAGCTGGGGGCTGTTGCCTATCACCAGCAACCACAGAGGCGGGGTATATCCAGGACAGGTTGAGAGTCCATCACATAGAGACAAATGAGACAAATTTCTATTCACACTCTCACTCACACCTAGGGACAATTTAAAGGTAACTAATTACCTAACATACATGTTTTTGGTCTGTGGGGAGGAAAACTGAGTACCCAGAAGAAAAACAAAAAACACCCACATACACTGAGAGAGCATACAAACTAGAGATGCCCCCAGCTACCTCATTGGAGGCTAAATATAAAGAAATGAGGGATGTCTCAGGACTTTTGCTCATGACCATTTACTGTAAAGTTTTGCTCAATGAAGTTTATTTCAAACTTACTTCACAGATGATCAGCAAGGAGCGGAAAAGAATGGTATGTCTATTTTATAGTGTTATATTTAGTTAAAGTGAAAAAGTATTATTTTTGGGAGCATTTCACACTTATACTACTTTTTTTTTTCTTTTCACCATCTGAAGATGAACTACACTTTCTTAAAGCGTTGTGTAGAGAGTCGACCCTATGCTCCAATTCAGCAACAGTGGTTGGACTCAATTGTAGCCCGAGTCTCCCCTAAACTGAAAGAGAGCTCTGAGATGAATAAACGTCTACAGGAGCTCTGCGTGGAAGTCAGTGATGAGTTCCACAAAGTTATTGTCAAGCACACAGGTATTATCATTTACTTGCAAAGCGTGAATACTTGTTCAAAGTTTTAACTTTTAAAGTAGGTGTGTGTCACATTATGTTCTTGCATTAGTTCTAATGAATAGACTCAATACCTGTAATTATGAGGTGAAAATTATAATAATGATTAATGACAATATTAGCAGCATTATTTGCTACATTTCATTTTGTTTTTATGACTACATCTTTTGAGTCCTGAGCCTGGTTCTGATGGAGGTTTCTTCCTGTTAAAAGGGAGTTTTTCCTTTCCACCGTTGTCTTTGTGCTTGTGTGTGATGGTAGACTGTGACAAAGTGAAGATTCAGTGCAATCTGCTGGCATCCTTAGATAGATAACTTTTATTAATTGGCATTTTTCTGTATGTGAGTGATTTGTACAGTGCCCTGAGACAACTTCTGTTGTGACTTGGCGTTATACAAAGAAACTGAATCGAAATAAATTTTCTTGAATCATTGGGATAGAACTAGACAAATTTAGGACTATCAGTTCTTTTTCATTGTACAGTGGACAAGTATTTTCAGGATCGTGGTGGTTTTGCAAAGGACGTATTGATCTTTGCATGTTCTTTGCAGTAAAGTATGATTCCATATTCATTGTTTTTAGTGGGCACGGTTTTAAAGGATCCTCAACAACAAGAACAGAGCTCAAAAACACAGAGTGTTTCTCAGTCAAAGTGAGTTTTAGCTTTTCCGGCGTGAGCCATCAAAAGCTGATTCCTCTTTAATGCCCATTTTAAACTACATATGTTGTTCTTCTGCAGAATTCTTGAATTCTCGAAACCATGGCATGATATCTTTGTAGAACGCTGCAAGCTGATAAAAGCAAATTTGCACATTCTGCATCCTGTGATGCAAACTATGTTGGATATCGGCTACTCAACATTTTCTGAACTGTTCCTAGTTGACCTGTCAACATTTAGGTAAGTCAAAGAGAAACAGACAAGCACATGAGCTGGCTCTTCTTGATTTGCTTCCTTTTTTAAACTAATCTGTGGTTGTTGTCAAAGAGCTTTAGGACCTCTGGAATATAAAAGCCTACAGAACAAAGCAGCCATGATGTGTAAGAAGAAAGAAGACAGTATCATGAGTTCCTGGTATCCTAAAATCATCCACTTGTTAACAAATGAAAAAATACAGAAGAGCGTTAAAGCTGAGAAAATGGATTCATTTTATAACTGTGCATCAACCCTTATTTCCAATCAGGTGAGATGAAATCCACCCTGTTTTTCCCTTTAAACATTTTTATATTTTACTTTACAAAAAATAAATACAACTTTCAAAGTATAAACCACATGGTAGTAAGTTTCTCCTTTATTTTTCTAGTTAAAATTGGTGCTCCAGGCAAATGTAGAAAAGTTTGTCAGTGTATTTGATCCAAACAACCACCACTGCTTGCCTGTCTTCCGTATTGCTTTGACATTTGATGATGAAAAAATGGAAATCTACCCCACCCTCCAAGATTTGGAAGACTCTCTTTTGAATATCCTTAATGCCATAGCGAATACACTGCAGGTAAACTGTATTGTTTTTAGAGCTTTTTATTATTATGATGATTTTTAATGCATGTTTACCCAGTATTGACATCTACTGTATCAAATTTATTCACAGAAAGTACAAACTGTGCAGTCGTGGATGGAACAAACCTCATCTTCATTTGTGGATGCCACTGTGCCTGATGAGGTCCTTTCTTGGGCTCAGTCCACTGTGAAGAATGCTGTGCAAAAGAACCTAGAAGAACCTGACCAACATTTCAGGACTTATGGTGATTTATTAAAAAACAGTATTTGTTTTATTATTCATCAGCTTAGTTCATTGCTGAATGTTCTAGTTTATTTTGTAGTGAACAACTATGACTGGCTTGTGAACGGGACTGCACAGAACAAGGTAGACACATTTATGAAGGAGGAGTTCTCCTTTGATGAGTACACTAAGGTAAAATCTGTGTGTGATACACCTAATTATAACTTGAACTTGTTTAACCTTGTGTCCTGATGACTGTCAATATGTTTTTGCTTATTAAAGCAAGTGGAAACGTTTCATATGCTGTCAAATGAGATTAGCAGGCTCCCATCAAAACTCTTCTTCCCGATGGTCCTTCTGAACTGTGAGGAGCTGAAAAAAGGTCTAACCAACAAAGCTAAAATATATGCCGAAACACTTCTGAAGAAACTCATCATTGCACATCAAGAGCAAAATTTACAGTAGGTCACTTCCTGTAGTAGTTTTAGTCAAAGTTCTCATTCTGTCGAAAATTTTGAATTGGTCTTTTTGTGTCTGTGCCAAGGATCTGTTTTGAATTTGAAGAAATCCAAAAGAAAGTTCTGGAAGTTCCAAAAAGCACCGAAAACATTGCTCAGATAGAAGAATACATCAAGTTGACCAAAACCAAGGGGGTTGCGCAACTAAGTGAAAGGTTAAAGGTGAATAACCGGATGAGTATATGTATTTGTTGGATTTTCTGACATCATTTTGAACCAAAACATGCTCTGACAGGAAGCCTGCTCCAAACTCCTTTACCTCTTGAATGTCTACATCTTTGAGCCAGAAGATTTGGAGCTGAATTCGATTGTATTTCACTGGCCTCAAAGTATTCTGCATGCTTTTGAGCTCAGTGATGAGGTAAAGCTTCTGTTTCTTTTTAGAAACACTATCTAATGGTGTTTTATGTTAGTGATCTGCTTCTTAACATCTTAATTATTTAATAGGTGCTACAAAACGCTAAGGAGAAAGAAAAGACAGAGCTTATCGCCAAAAGGGAAAAATTAATGGTAGATCTGGAAGTTTTGGGACGCAGAATAGAGGAGTTCTCACAATACTCTGAGCTGAGTAGAATGCAGCAGGTACAGTTATTAGTGCTATCAGATGATTCTGAGACTAGATGTGTTCTCTTATGCTATACTAAGCTAACTGGCTGCTTCTAACCACTTGTTCATTTGTGTTCAATTATTCATGTTTAAGTTCTTCACAATAAAGCATTTTGAATAGGCTTCAACAATGTTGATGGAGTTTGTGTTTTTCAAACAGAGAATCTCTAAAATTCACACCATGTTAAACCCACAGTAGATATAACTGGTATGTTATTACTTTTTGGACAGTATGTTGCAGATGTAATAAAAGTTCAGAAACTTCTCCAAGAGGCTGAGGAGGCTATCGTCCTAATCAATAAGGAAGAGGCTTTTTACGGATGGGATTTAACAAGTTACCCAGAGGTTGAAGTTCTCAAAGAGAGCATGGAACCATATCAGAAGCTGTTTGGATTTATCCTGAAGTGGCAGCGCACAGAAAACAGGTCTGATTTCAAATGGTTACGCTTTGTGTTTAGGTTGTATGACACCTGCTGAGAAACGTTTCCTCTCTCTTTGAGTAGATGGATGGATGGCTCCTTTTTGGAGCTAGATGGGGAAAGCATGGAAGTCCAACTGGATGAGTTCTACAGGGAGATCTTCAAGATGCTGAAGTTTTTCCAGCAGAAACAGATTAAAGCTGCACAAGAGATGGAGAAGATCTCTGGGAAGACAAGAGAAACTTCTAGTGTACAAGGTCCAACAGAGCAGGAGAGTCCATTAGCAGCTGTGTATTCCACTGTTAAGTCTGCACAAGAGATGAAAGATATCTCTACGAAGACAAGACAAAGTCCTAGGGAAGAAGATCTAAAGAAACAGGAGAGTCCAACAATAGTTTTGTGCTCTTCTGTAATGAAACAGATCAAACGGTTCCGGGTAATTTATGCAACAAATGTTTCAAATGTGTTCATGACAGAAATCTCATGGCAATTGAGGTTTTCCTTTCCTAATTTATGTTCAGTTATGAATATGTTTGTGCTAACAGGACTACATCCCTGTGGTGTCCATCTTGTGCAACCCTGGTATTAGAACTCGTCACTGGAACCTTATGTCAAAGATAGTTGGGTATGACTTCACTCCTGACTCTGGTACAACCCTACGGAAAGTTCTCAAACAAAACCTAGCCCCTTACCTGAATGAGTTTGAATCTATTAGTGCTGCTGCTAGTAAGGTGAGAATTTATTTATTTATTTATTTATTTTTTCCATTACAAAGTCTCTGTATTAAATACAATTTGTCCTCACTACATTTCTTTCCAGGAGTTTTCTATGGAGAAGGCAATGCAGACCATGGTACAGATTTGGGATGATATTTCCTTCCACCATCAACCTTACAGAGAAACTGGTGTTTCAATCTTAACTGCCTTGGATGATATCCAGACAGTGTTAGATGACCAGATTGTAAAGACTCAGACCATTAGGGGCTCACCATTCATCAAACCCTTTGAAAATAAAATCAAGGTTAGCGTCAACTTTTACATTGCCAACTTGCATGAGATACAAAATTTCAAACGTTTTCTTGCCAGTATAGATTATTTTTCAAGTCTTTTTGTAAGCTCAGTTCAACATGGAGATTGTTCTGTGTTTTTAGCAATGGGAGGAGCGCCTACATCAAATTCAGGAAACCATAGATGAGTGGCTTAATGTGCAAGCCCAGTGGCTTTACCTGGAGCCCATCTTTTCATCGCAGGACATCATGCAGCAGATTCCAAAAGAAGGAAGACTTTTTCAAACTGTTGACAAAAACTGGAAAGAGATCATGAGACACTGTGTTAAGGATTCTAAAGTAATTAAAAAAAATTAAACATGTTTAAATTCTATTCTTGAAGCAAATGTAGCTTTAACTATGTATCTGTAGGTTCTGCCAGCAACCTCATTGCCTGGTTTGCTTGGAAAACTGCAAGATTCCAACACCCACCTTGATAACATAATGAAAGGCTTGAACGCCTACCTGGAGAAGAAACGCCTCTTTTTCCCTCGGTATGAGTAAAAAAGCTTTCTGATGACACTTTTAATTTGGCTCTTTAAAAATATTACAGATCTTGATATTTGCTGCTAACCTTGTGCCAGGTTTTTCTTCTTGTCCAATGATGAAATGCTTGAGATTCTCTCTGAGACTAAGGACCCCCTGCGAGTTCAGCCTCATCTGAAGAAGTGCTTCGAGGGTATTTCCAAACTGGACTTCTCACCCAATCTGGATATCCAGGCAAGGCAGTCAAAAACACACTTATTAATATGTGGCATTGTGCTGGATTCATTTTTACTAAGCTGCATAATGTTCTTGCTCAGGCCATGTACAGCAGTGAAGGGGAACGAGTTGCGCTAATCCAGCACATCTCTACATCTGAAGCCAAAGGAGCTGTGGAGAAGTGGCTGGTGCAGGTGGAGGATGTGATGGTTCGCAGTGTTAGAGATGTTGTGGCCTGCTCCAGGGTGGTGAGATGGCTATTTCTTAAATAATAGTTGATTTGGTAAGCTTATGCTGTGTAGGTGTCATACAGTAAATTTCTAATATGAAATCTTTCTCACGCTGTGGACAGGCCTATGGTGAGACGGCACGGGACCAGTGGGTCAAGGAGTGGCCTGGTCAAGTGGTCATCTGCACCTCACAGATGTTTTGGACCTTAGAGGTTCATGAAGCCATCAAAGCAGGGGCTAATGTGGGTCTTTACATGATTTACTCAGCTTTGGTTATTCTTTTTTGGATACTTAAATCACAGCAAATTGAATTCAGATTTATAACTGTTCCCAATTTTTAAATTAATTTTAAAACTTTATTCAACCAAAAGAAAAAAAAAAATCACCTGGTAAACGTTAATTTTAAAAATGAATAATTTTACTGTAGAAGTACTAAGCAGAAATGTGTCACGTTCATGACTCAGATGAGAATTTTTCAACAAATCAGAAACCACAATAGTGTCACTTTGAGAGAAGAAACTGTAGTGAAAATGTTTCTCCTCTCTGTAGGGTATAAAAGACTACTATCAGCAACTCCAAACGCAACTGAATGACATTATAAAGCTGGTGAGAGGAAAACTAGCCAAGCAAACACGGACTACTCTGGGAGCACTCGTCACCATCGATGTTCATGCCAGGGATGTAGTCATGGAGCTTATTGAGAAAGGTAGCTCTGGCTCAATGATTTTATTATTAAGAGCATAGTGATGTTCAGCAGCCAGAAACAGACTCTACATGTTGCTCTTATTCAATAGGTGTATCGCATGAAACTGATTTCCAGTGGCTAGCTCAGCTTCGTTATTACTGGAGCAATGACAACGTTCGTGTTCGCATAATCAACTGTGACGTTAAATATGCCTACGAGTACCTGGGCAACTCTCCACGTCTGGTCATTACTCCTCTGACTGACCGATGTTACCGAACCTTGGTATAAAAAAAATATACAAATCATATTTTTATACTGAGTCCTAATATGTGTTTAAGGAATCTTAAATATGATTTTTTTTTTCTGGAAAAATAAATAAACTGAGATCAGTTACCAAAGATTTGCCTGCGTTTTAGATTGGAGCTTTCTACCTGAATTTGGGTGGTGCACCTGAGGGTCCAGCAGGAACAGGAAAGACTGAAACCACCAAAGATTTGGCCAAAGCTCTTGCTGTGCAGTGTGTGGTTTTTAACTGTTCAGATGGATTGGACTATCTTGCTATGGGAAAGGTATCAACCACTAAAAATTCAAAATATAGGTGTAATTTTGGCTCTTCTGTTTCATACAATATACACAACAAATTTCTATGCTAACGTGTATTTTAATACATTTTATTATAGTTTTTTAAAGGTTTAGCTTCGGCTGGAGCATGGGCATGCTTTGATGAATTCAACCGTATTGAGCTGGAGGTGCTGTCTGTAGTAGCGCAGCAGGTTCTGTGCATCCAGAGGGCCATCGAGCAGAGATTGGAGTACTTTGACTTTGAAGGAACCACACTTAAACTCAACCCCAACTGCTTTGTGTCCATAACAATGAACCCTGGCTATGCAGGGCGTTCAGAGCTCCCAGACAACCTTAAGGTATTAAAATTTTTAATTTTAGTTGTCAGTTTTGATTATTTTAATTATTCTTTGCATCATTTGTTACTGTTCAAATCATCCACATTATTGTGCACACTGCAATGAACTGAAACCAATTTAATACAATTTAATTCCTCAGATGTGTAATGTTAACTTACTTTTTATGTATATGAATGTTTCTGTTCAGTGCCCCGAGATGACTACTTTTGTGACTTGGTTCAATTTAAATAAACTGAATTGAAGTGAATTTAATTTGATATAAATAAACAGAAGTGAGAATGTTCCTGTGAAAAAATGCCAACACATTTATCCTTTTGTTTCTGTGCAGGTGTTGTTTCGAACGGTGGCCATGATGGTTCCAAACTATGCTCTAATAGCAGAGATTTCGCTGTATTCTTACGGCTTCCTCAACGCCAAACCACTGTCAGTAAAAATTGTGATGACCTACAGGCTTTGTTCAGAGCAGCTCTCCTCTCAGTTTCATTATGATTATGGTATGAGAGCTGTCAAAGCAGTACTTGTAGCTGCAGGAAACCTCAAGCTCAAGTATCCTGACGAGAATGAAGACATTCTGGTAACTCTTCAAACTTTATTTTTTTTTATTTTTTTTTTAAACCTTAGCACATGCACTGATTGTGAACTTTAGTCGTCAAAACATTTGCAATTTGACATTCTTTTAACTTAAATTTCTTATGTTGTTAAATTCAGCTCCTGAGATCCATAAAGGATGTTAACGAGCCCAAGTTTCTTTCCCATGATATTCCGCTCTTCAATGGCATCACCAGCGATTTATTTCCAGGCGTTTCTCTTCCTATCGCTGACTATCAGGTTTGAAATCTTAATATCTATCTTTGATTTTTGACAAGCTAACAGTTGCATTGCTGTTATCCGTCTCATAATGTATTTTACAATCAGTTTTTTTTTTTTTTGTCTTATATTTGTCAGCTGTTCTTAGAGGCTGCTAAAGAATGCTGTAAAAATCACAACGTACAGCCAACGCAGGTCTTCTTACAAAAGATGATCCAAACATATGAGATGATGGTTGTTAGACACGGGTACGTTTTAAATTGTGTTTTTGTATCCTGCTTGCCATGTTTCCAGTTATACTTTCGTGACTGAATCATAATCTGAAGAAAATCACATCATGATGGTCTTTTTCAGGTTTATGTTGGTGGGAGAGCCTTTTGCTGGAAAGACAAAGGTGCTGCATGTTCTGGCAGACACTCTGACTCTCATGAATGAAAAAGGGTATGGAGCAGAAGAAAAGGTCATCTTCAGGACAATGAATCCAAAGTCCATTACAATGGGACAACTCTTTGGCCAGTTTGACCTAGTTTCTCATGAGGTAAGTGTACTTTCCATTAACTATTACTTGATGGAGTGATCTTTTTTTATTTTTGGTATTAAGGCACAACTAGAACAGCATGATGTCTGTTTCTTGTTTTATTTTCTTCTCACTTGTTGACTTTCACTTTTAGTGGACAGATGGGATTGTGGCCAACACATTTCGTGAGTTTGCATTAGCTGACACACCAGATCGCAAGTGGGTAGTGTTTGATGGTCCCATAGATACTCTGTGGATTGAGAGTATGAACACTGTGCTGGATGACAACAAAAAAGTACATAACATTCAGTGAAATGTTGGCTGTTTAAGCTTCCCGTGTGCCTCGTATATTTCAGCAACTTACGTTTTTTTTTTTTTTTTTTGCTGTGCTGATCATTTACAGTTGTGTCTAATGAGTGGTGAGATCATTCAGATGTCAAGTCAGATGAGTCTGATTTTTGAAGCCATGGATTTATCACAAGCTTCTGTGAGTAAAATATGTGCTGCTAATACAGTTTTATGCAAATGTAATAACTGTAGTTTTCACTTGGCAAAGAATCACAATTGCATGTTTTTAATCCTATATGTACCTGAAGTTTATTAGTTTATAAAGATGTCTGTTTGTGTTACTTTTTATTTAACAATGTGTCCTCAGCCTGCTACAGTCAGTCGATGTGGGATGATCTACATGGAGCCGTCTCAGCTGGGCTGGAAGCCTTTGGTGATGTCCTGGATGAGCACTCTTCCTGAAGCTCTGCAGAGCCCTGTCAGCTGCTCTCTACTGCTGGAGCTCTTCCTCTGGCTCCTGCCACCCACCCTGATACATCTGCGAAAACACTGCAGAGTGAGTGACTGCCCAAGCTGCAAATCTTTTCATGCATAAACATATTAGGAAATTTGGACATTTCTGTTTATATTCAAGACGTGGACGATTTGTGATGTTAGATACTTGGTTTGTTGACAGGAAGTTGTTCCAACAAGCAACAGTAACACTGTAGTGTCCCTGTGTCGATTGTTTGAGATGCTTCTCACTGAACCAGTAAAGACGAATCCTGAAAATCCAGAAATTCGTACTTGGATCATGGTAAAACAACAAATTGTTTTGTAATTTCTATTATAATTTTAACCCTGTGTATTCTAAGTATTGGATAAGGCATGTACATTAAAAAGTTTAATCTTTTCCTTATGTGCACTTTTCAACTAACTGAAATTATGTTCATACCTCTTGTGTATTTTATTTTCTTGTTTGCAGGCAGCTTTTACATTCTCTCTGGTCTGGTCAGTGGGTGGTGCATGTGATGCAGACAGCAGAGCAAAGTTTAGCGAGTTCTTCAGGAGGACAGTTTCAGGAAAAACAAAGGAAAATCCAATCCCTCAAACAGTGGGCAAATGGGAGTGTCCAATGGATGAGAAAGGCCAAGTGTATGATTACTTTTACGAGGTAAGGTGTTATCCTTTTACTCAGAAAAGCTTAACTTGTGGTCAATCAGAAATTCTTAATGCCGTCTCCTCTACAGTTTAAAGGAAAAGGCAAATGGATTCACTGGAATGAAGCAATTCAAAATATCAACCTTGGGGACAAAAACACTAAAGTGCAGGAGATCATTGTTCCCACTATAGACACAGTTCGCTACACTTACTTAATGGATCTTTGCATCAACCACGGAGTGTAAGTTTTCTCAAAGGATTACAGACACATTAATCAATATATTTAATTTATATACTATATAGTGTCTAGATATATATATGTGTCCATATACACACACACACATATATATATAAATCCTGCTAATGAACTTTAGTTCACCATTAATTCTCTGATGAACCAGATTCTACAAATCATCTATATTTAAGATTTTATAGATTTTCTTCATCATTTGATGTATTTGCACTCATAATTGGGTCTACTTTTATTCAGTTTGATGTGTGGTTTTGTTTCTTGTTCACATACATTTTTTTTACTGTCAGCTTTGTTTTGAAGTTCATGTTTTGTGATTTGTACATCTGTGGGTTAAAATAAAGTTGAATTAAGGGCAGTCTCTCTTCTTTAAACATGTTAGAAGGAAATATTCCTGAGATCCAACAGCTGAGTTAACTTTAACCGATAGTTGTTAAAGTGAAAACAGGATTTTATGATAATGCTGGCACTGTTTGTTTTATTTTTTTAATCTTTAACGCTAATAAAAAAATACTTTTTTTATTTATTTTATGACCAGCTCTGCTCATCTCACCCCGTCCTCTTCCCCCGGAGCCTCAGAACCAAAACTAAAAACTAAAATCCTGTGTTGTCTTCCCAGCTCTGAGCTCAGCTGTGACTCGTAGAAAGCCGCTCCAGACCCCGTCCTCATGTAATCATGAAGACCGAACCCTGACCCGGGCCGACAGGTGGACCGGGTCAGGTCTTGGACGGACGGTGGAAGCGATTATAATAAACATTTTATTTATTTAAAAAATATATACAGTATATATTTTAAATTGCTTCAGCGATTTTTGTTTATGTATTAAAAACAAAATGTTTATTTAAAATCGCTTCCACCATCCGTCCCAGACCCGCCCCGGTCGGCCTGACTGCCGGGATCGAAATTCAGCTTTCATGATTACCTGAGGCCAGGGTCCAGCAACGGCCTGCGAGTCACCAGCTCGTGTGATCCTTCATGGTGAACAGCAGAGCTCTGAGCACGCAAGGCTGGGATCCAGAGCCTGAGCCCCGAGTCAGCACCACGAAGGCTCTTCTGTGGTGACCAGCGGAACGCAGAGATGGGAAGATGACGCCCTGCCCGGCTTGGCTCCAAGGCTCATGGGCAGAGGACTGAGTGGGACCAGCAGAGCTCCATCCAGCTTGTTCTGAATTTTGTTGTTGGTCACCAAGCACAAAAAATGCCAGCATGTCAGCATTAGAACAAGGTTTTGTCATTATTGTTTTTAAAATCTTTAAAAT
>JARVGV010000111.1:15446556-15459728 GCA_031762435.1 Hypsolebias longignatus | reverse complement strand
TGCGTTCGGCTCCGACTTACGGCAGAATCGAGTTGCGAACGGTCCTTAGGTCCGGAACCCGTTCGTAAGTCGGGGACAACCTGTATATACATATATATATATATATATATATATATATATATATACTGTATATATATATAGTATATGTATATATATATATTTATATATATATAGTATATGTAATATTTATAGTGTTTACATGATTTTACTTACACATAAGAGCAATTTCATGTAAAGTTAATTTCATAAAAAAAAAATAATAATTATTATTATTTATTTATTTATTTATTTATTTTGTGTGTGTGTGTGTGTGTGTGTTTTGTTCTGCTGATGAAGCCCTCCTCTGTTTGTTGGTCCTACTGGCACTGGAAAGTCTGTCTATGTGAAGGAGAAACTGATGAATAATCTCAATAAAGACACTTTTCTTCCCTTCTTCATCAACTTTTCAGCTCAAACTAGTGCAAACCAAACTCAGGTTAGTTGTAGTGACATGAGAATAAAATATTTGCCTCTTAAAACTTTTGGATCACTAAGAAAGCACGTGCAAGGATAAACGTTTATAAAATAGAATTTGAACAAATCTGTTTGAATATTCCACAGTTTACAATGTACCTAAATACGTTTTCCAGAATATCATCATGTCCAAGTTGGATAAGAGAAGGAGAGGTGTTTTTGGCCCTCCCATAGGGAAAAAGTGTATCATCTTTGTAGATGATATGAACATGCCTGCTCTGGAACAGTTTGGTGCTCAGCCTCCTGTGGAGCTTCTTCGACAGTTCATCGATCATGGAAACTGGTAAACCGTTTCATGTTAAAAGACTACAGTATTTAAAACTTAAAATAAGCATGCAGTGAATAACTTTATTACAAAGGTACAACTCAGTTTTGATGCTCTGGCAGGTATGACCTTAAGGATACATCCAAGATTAGTCTTGTGGACCTGCAGCTCATCTCAGCAATGGGTCCTCCTGGTGGTGGAAGAAATGCTGTAACTTCTCGATTTCTACGGCATTTTAACATTTTTAGCATAAATCCCTTTAGTGACGATACTATGGTTTGGATTTTCTCCAACATTGTGAACTTCTATCTGAAAAACAGTATGTTCCCCCTTGAATGTTTTCCTGTTGGCAACCAAATAGTGACAGCAACGATGGAAGTGAGTTCACTAATATCACTGTCAGATGTTCTGATGTTTGTAAGTCATTTTTAATCAGTTTTTATATCTTGCAGGTGTATAAGGAAGCCATGGAAAACTTGCTTCCAACACCAGCGAAGTCTCACTATACATTCAACCTACGAGATTTCTCCCGCGTCATTCGAGGCTGCCTGCTGCTGAAGAAGGAGTCTCTGGAACACAAACATACTATGATTCGGTTGTTTGTCCACGAGGTCTTCCGTGTGTACTACGACCGACTGGTGGATGACAAAGATAGAGCATGGCTCTTCAATCTGATGAACAGCATCCTCAGAGATCATTTCAAAGAGTCCTTTGAGCAGGTCTTTGATCACCTGAAAAAAGGCCATGAAGTAAGTCAAGGTTCGTTTTTTTCATGTAGAAGATGTTACGATGAATAAATGTGTTACATACATAACATCATGAGGACATGTTTAGGCAGCGCCACATGTGTAACCTTGTGTGTTTCCCTTTCAGCTGGTAGAAGAAGACATGCGGAATCTTCTCTTTGGTGACTACATGAACCCTGACCATGAGGATGATGAGCGCTTATATGCTGAGGTGCCCTCCATGGATACCTTTGCTGAAGTGGTAGAGTCATGTCTTGAAGAATACAACCAGATGCACAAGAATCAGATGAACCTTGTCATCTTCCGGTAATCTGTTTTGATAACAGTATTTGAAATGTGAAGTTCTTTTACTAAGCTAGCAGGTTGTTATTTTATTTTATTAAAGAATATATTTACAACAAACTAACTAACTTGGGGTGGCTGTGGCTGAGTGGTTAGAGCCTTCTCCAGTGGAAGAGTTGGGGGCTCGATTCCACCAGCAGTCACATGCTGAAGTGTCCCTGGGCAAGACACTGAATGCCTCATTGTCTCCAATGTGTGTCCCGTCTGTGTATGAATGTGATAAAGCAGTAGTAGCAGAGTGCTGTATGAATGGGTAAATGAGGGCATAGATTATAATGTTAAATGCTTTGAGTATCTTGATTCAATAGAAAGGCTTTATATAAGTACAGTCCATTTACCATTTATCATATATGTAGAGGAATTTAGAAATGTGCTTTTTATAAGGCTGACCATATCTTGTGTTTCAATGAGAAAAATAATCTATTTCATTTAGTTATGTCCTGGAGCACTTGTCCCGTATAAGCCGAGTGTTAAAGCAGCCAGGAGGGAATGCTCTGCTGGTGGGAGTGGGAGGCAGCGGTCGTCAGTCCATCACCCGTCTGGCTACATCAATGGCTCATATGACCATGTTCCAGCCTGAAATATCTAAGAGTTACGACATGACAGAGTGGAGAGATGACCTCAAGGTTAGTCTGATAGTTTTGAGAAGACTTCTGTACCATGTTATCATTTTTGTGGGATTCGTTTTTTAATAATTTCTACTTAGATTCAATTATATATTCAGACAAACAGTATGTGAAACTCAAAATGGAAGGAAGTGCTTTAGACTGGACTGTATGTTATGGTGTTAAAATGCAAACTTGTTCATATCTTACACTTTTCCAAGACAATTAGTTGTGAAATGACTCTGTACAGGTTAAGAAAAAGTAAATAAAATGAACTTGTTCTAATTTTTATTCAACCATAGATGCTGCTGAAAAATGCTGGGGTTAAAGGACAGAGGACAGTTTTCCTGATAACTGATGCTCAGATCAAAGATGAGGCTTTTCTGGAAGATGTGGACAGCGTTCTGAACTCAGGAGAAGTGCCTAATCTGTTTGCTATAGACGAGAAGCAGGAAATTATGGAGGTAGCTGTTTTTAAAGCCCTAAACTGATCTTCATTTCTTCTTTACAAAGTGATTTCTTCTTTAAAAAAAGTTTAGTAAATATTAAAAGGATTCCTTCTTTGTTGTTCTTTCTTTAGACAATGCGTCCCATTGCTCAGGCTGGTAATAAGAATTTGGAGCTGAGCCCCTTGACTCTGTTTGCCTTCTTTGTGGCACGCTGTAGAGAGAACCTACATATAGTTGTTGCCTTCAGTCCCATCGGAAACACCTTTCGAAATCGCCTACGACAGTTTCCATCTCTTATTAACTGCTGTACTATTGACTGGTATCAGGTAATTTGTGAACGTAAAAATACATCTATTTACAAAATGTTTGCAAAAGAAGGTACTGCAAGTACTAAAACATGAAAAACAACATTTATTTAGATTAATCCTTGTTGAAATAAAAGAAAAACAACAGTAAAAGTATGCAAAACTCCCGTGTTTGCTTTTTATTTTTATTTATTTATTTATTCAATTTATGTGCCTTTTTTCACTGACGCTTTTCTTTCTGTGTCTTGACAGTCATGGCCAGAAGAAGCTCTTGAGCGAGTAGCCCACTCCTTCTTGGAGTCACTGGAGATGAGTGAAAATGAAAGGCAGGAGGTTATACCCATCTGCAAAACATTTCACACCTCTGCCAAACATCTCTCACAAAGGTAAGACGATTGTTCTTTGTAACTTCTATGTTCAGAGGTGAAAGAAATAAAGGCACCTAATTATGCTGCTGTTTTAATTTCAGATTCCTCACAGAACTAGGGCGCCCTAATTATGTGACTTCTACGTCCTACCTGGAGCTAATCGCAGCGTTCCGTCTACTGCTCACTCAGAAAAGAGACACTGTCATGAAAGCAAAACAGAGGTACACCAATGGTCTGGATCAACTTGCCTTTGCTGAATCTCAGGCATGTGAAGCTCTATTTTTATCTTTTTTTTTTTCTCTTTCTATACTTTGACACTTTTAAAAGACTAAATGTTGCCACGCATTAGTCACAATCTATTTTTGCAGGTTGCTGAGATGAAAAAGGAACTAATAGATCTACAACCCAAACTGGAACAGGCAAAGCTTGACAACACCAAAATGATGAAGGTGAACGCAAGAAAGTACTTCATTCCATCTCTACACCAATAATGTTGTTTGTTTGAATAATGTAAAGAACATTGGAAACATAAAATAGATTTTTTATGGGACATTTCAGGTGATTGAACGGGAGTCTGTAGAAGTGGAAGCAAAAAGTAAAGTTGTGCGAGCCGATGAAGAAGCAGCAACTATAAAAGCCAGTGAAGCTCAGGCTCTGAAGAATGAGTGTGAGAGCGACTTGGCTGAAGCCATCCCTGCTCTGGAGGCTGCACTCTCTGCCTTGAACACATTAAAAGTCAGTGTCCAACTGCTTCTCTTTTGTTAGAGCAACTGAACATTGCTATTAAAGTAACAGAAACTGTTATTTCAGCCAACTGATGTCACAATTGTGAAAGCGATGAAAAATCCACCTTCAGGAGTGAAACTGGTGATGGCAGCTGTGTGTGTGATGAAGATGATAAAACCAGATAGGATAGCTGACCCTGCTGGGACTGGGAAAAAGGTTAGACTGAATATAAAATAATCTCATTAAGAATATCTCCCTTTTTATTAGTCGCTGAAACATTTTTAAAGCTCATTGAAACAAACGGTTTCTCATGCTCATTTTAAGCTTCTTTTTATGTCATAATGCACAGTACTGTATATTGCAATGTTTTTTATGTCTAGATTCTTGACTACTGGGGTCCAAGCAAGAAGCTACTGGGGGATATGAACTTTTTACGAGATCTGAAAGAATATGACAAAGACAATATTCCTGTGAGTGTCATATTTATTATTATATTTATCCATTAGACTATAAAACTTTTGGATATTGTTCAAACCTATGAAATGTTTGATTTGTTCACAGGTCCCTGTGATGCAAAAAATCCGTAGTGAGTTCATGACCAACCCTGACTTTAATCCTAGCATTGTGGCTAAGGCCTCCTCCGCAGCAGAAGGTCTGTGCAAGTGGATCCAAGCAATGGAGGTCTATGACAGGGTGGCAAAGGTGCAGTGTTTCTTCAGTTTATTTTTCTCATGAAGTGTACCATTGTAGACTGTTCCTGAATCTCAACAAGTCGCTTTGGATTTTAGGTTGTGGCCCCAAAAAAGGCCAACCTTGCAGAGGCACAGGAGTCCCTGGCTGTTACCAGGGCCCTGCTAGACCAGAAGACAGCTGAGTTAAAAGAGGTTGAGGACCGCTTGGCTGCACTTCAGAAAACCTTTGAGGAGAAGACAGAGGAGAAGGCTCAACTGGAGTTCCAAGTAGATTTGTGTGGAAAGAAGCTAGAGAGGGCTGAAAAGCTCATTGGTGGTCTGGGTGGAGAAAAAAGCAGGTCATGATGAGGCTATTCTTTTAGTATTATTTACAAATAGAAGAATAAAAGATTGACTTTATTTATTAATTATTTTTTTTAGATGGTCAAAAGCTGCAGATGATCTGCAGAACACCTATGACAACTTGACTGGGGATGTTCTTATCTCTGCTGGTGTCATTGCGTACTTGGGAGCTTTCACTGCAGGTTTCAGACAGAGCTGCACTAAGTTATGGACCAGTCTCTGCCAAGTAAAAGTTTTTCATTTATTGTTTTATTGTCATTTTTTTCTAACACATGTGTAATTGTCTTAATTAAATGTTTCCAGTCTAAGAATATCCCATCCTCAGATGACTTCTCTCTCAGTAAAACTCTGGGAGATCCCATAAAAATCAGAGCTTGGAACATTGCAGGCCTTCCCAGTGACTCCTTCTCTATTGACAATGGTGTCATTGTCAGTAACTCACGTAGATGGTGAGTGTGTTATTCTGACACACACACTATTCTCATTGTTTCATCTTTCACTAAAACATTTATCAGAAATCAACTTCCTTTTTTAATTTGTCCAAAATACTGTATTCCATTATGTGTTTTCCTTTTAGGCCTTTGATGATTGATCCTCAAGGTCAAGCCAACAAATGGGTGAAGAATTCAGAGAAGGACAATAACCTGAGTGTAGTCAAGCTAACAGATGCAGACTACATAAGAACTTTAGAAAACTGCATTCAGTTTGGAACACCCTTACTGCTGGAGAATGTAGGAGAAGATCTGGACCCGTCTCTGGAACCACTGCTGCTTAAACAAACCTTCAAACAAGGTACTGTGGATGTGGCTGTGTGAGAGGTCCTAAAATTACTGTATTTGAAATAAATAAAATTAGTCTACAAAGATTTTGTTATTACTTAGGTGGTGTTGATTGCATCCGGCTTGGCGAGAGTGTAATCGAGTACTCACCTGATTTCCGTTTGTACGTCACCACTAAGCTCAGGAACCCACACTATCTACCAGAACTGGCCACCAAAGTGTCTTTGCTCAACTTTATGATCACACCAGAGGGCCTGGAGGACCAGCTGCTGGGGATCGTTGTTGCAAAGGAGATGTAACAAAAACATGCTCTTTCATATAACAGAGAAACATGTTAAATTCACTGTTTTCTTTGCATCACTTGTTTCTATTTTCATATGTTCACAGACCAGAACTAGAAGAGGAGAGAAACGCATTAATCCTGCAGTCAGCTGACAATAAGAGGCAGCTAAAGGAAATAGAAGATAAAATACTGGAAACTCTGCAATCTTCTGAGGGAAACATCCTGGAGGATGAGAGTGCCATTCAGATTCTAGACTCTGCAAAGCTCATGTCAAATGAGATTACCAAGAAACAGCAGGTGGGAACTGCTTAAATCAGCCTAAGAACATGATGTGACAAACATCATATTTGATGCCGTAACATTTTGCTTTTAATTATTTTCAAGACTGCAGAGAAAACTGAGATCAAGATTGCTGAGTCTAGAGAAGGTTACAGACAGATTGCCAAGCATTCATCGATCTTGTTCTTCAGTATTACTGATTTGACCAACATAGACCCCATGTACCAGTACTCACTCAGCTGGTTTGTGAACCTCTACATTAACTCTATTCAACACAGGTGGGTAATGCACACAAAACATGTTTTTACCAGTAGTTTAATGCATTTTGTCTACAGCTTCCACTTTAAATGTAAAGACATTCAACATTGACATCAGCTCATATGGCTGACAACAAAATTAAAATGTGTCTGCTAACAGTACACTGAAGTCCCAACTCCCTTTACTGTTTCTTTTATAAACACTTTGTAGGAAAAAAAACTGGTTCAATTTATAAACTATACAAGTAGTATGACATTTTGTACTACACATTCACACTATCATAGTACTAATAGACATAAATAAGTTTCATTGAACCACGGGCACATATACAGCTGGGTTCAGATATTTAAATGATCTTTTGTTTCATAAAAGTTACATAATGGTTTAAACACTTGGGAAAAGGCAGTCATCATAGATTTTCTGAAGTTTTACTTTTTTGTGTTTTTCATTTTGTTCATTAGTTTGAAGTCCAAGACGCTGGAGATGAGGCTTCAATATTTAACTACTCACTTCACCTATAACCTGTACTGTAACGTCTGTCGCTCTCTCTTTGAGAAGGACAAACTCCTCTTCTCCTTCCTTCTCTGCTGCAACTTGCTGCTGTAAGTGGTTTAGCTACTTTAGCAGGCCTACAAAGCTGTTAAGCCTTTAAAATGATCGTATGTGATTTCCATATTGTTTTGTCATCCATTAACCTTTTCAGAGCAAAAGGGGAGATTGAGTACCAGGATTTTATGTTCTTGCTGACTGGGGGAGTGGGCCTGCAGAAAACCATTCCCAACCCAGACCCCAGCTGGCTACAGGACAAGAGCTGGGAAGAAATCTGCAGAGCTAGTGAACTGCCTGGCTTACAGGGAATAAAGTATAAAACAATATTCACTTAAAGAAACTAGTGTTTGTGGCTTGGTTCTAATTGCTTCACCCTTTTTGTGTTTTCTACTGTGATTTATTTTCAAATAGTACATTGACTTGTTTTCAACTTTACAGAGAAGCTTTCATGAAGAGCCCAGCAGACTTTAAACCTATTTATGACAGCAAAGAGCCCTGCACTGTTGGGCTGCCAGATCCTTGGTCTGAGCGTCTCAGTAACCTGCAGAAAATTATCATTATCCGCTGTCTCAGGCCTGATAAGATACTACCAGCTGTCACTAAATATGTGACTAACAATCTGGGAAAGAACTTTGTTCAACCACCTCCCTTTGATTTGAGTGAGAGCTACCTGGACTCCAACTGCACCATCCCGCTGGTGTTTGTTCTTTCTCCAGGAGCAGATCCCATGGCTAGTTAGTACCATAATTCATTTTCTATGGGTCCAGAAGTTTATAGAACTGTCCTTACAATGAAAACCATTAATTACAACGTCTTTCTATAGGTTTATTAAAGTTTGCCAGTGACAAGAAAATGAGTGATACTAAGTTCCAGTCTATCTCTCTGGGTCAGGGCCAGGGGCCCATAGCTGCTAAAATGATATCCACAGCTATGCAGGATGGCACGTGGGTCTGTTTGCAGAATTGCCACCTGGCTGTTTCATGGATGTCCACTCTAGAGAATATCTGTGAGAACTTCAGTCCTGCAACATGCCACCAAGATTTCCGTCTCTGGCTCACAAGTTACCCATCATCCAAGGTAAATCCTCCCTCCCCACATGTGTATGAAAAACAGCTTTAAGCAGTTAGACACAAAATACCGGATTATACAAGAATTTCTAATGTACAGTATAGAAATTACTTTTATGTTTGAAATCAGTTTCCAGTGACCATCCTGCAGAATGGGGTAAAAATGACAAATGAGCCTCCTACAGGACTTCGACTCAACCTGCTGCAGTCTTACTTGACAGATCCTGTTTCTGACCCAAACTTCTTCAATAACTGCCCAAATAAAGAGCTGGTACATTAACCTCATATTTAGTAATGAATTCACTTTGTCACATAGAGAATGATCTCTGACTTGTACATTTATTTACCAGGTTTGGGAAAAGCTCCTGTTTGGCTTGTGCTTCTTCCATGCCCTTGTTCAGGAGAGGAAGAAATTTGGTCCACTGGGGTGGAATATTCCCTACAGCTTTAATGAGTCTGACCTTCGTATAAGCATCAGACAGCTTCAGGTATTTATTTGAAAGTGTGGTTGTGAAGCTCCCACCATT
The DNA here is from genome assembly GCA_031762435.1 of Hypsolebias longignatus. Classification (NCBI taxonomy): domain Eukaryota; kingdom Metazoa; phylum Chordata; class Actinopteri; order Cyprinodontiformes; family Rivulidae; genus Hypsolebias; species Hypsolebias longignatus. Next base: position 15,450,633 of record JARVGV010000111.1, on the reverse strand, counting down.
ACACACCTTATAGCACCTTTGTTTCCTTTTTTGTTCAGCTGTTTGTAAATGAATATGATGAGGTGCCCTTGGAGGCCATAACGTATCTGACTGGAGAGTGTAACTACGGCGGTCGTGTCACCGACGACTGGGATCGGCGGCTCCTGCTGACTATCTTGGCTGATTTCTACAACAAGGACATTATTGAGACGTTTAGCTACCCTTTGTCACCCAGCGGTGAATACCTTACCCCACCCAAATCTAGCTACGAAAACTACATTCTTTTCATTAAGGTAAAAAAAAATATTCAAAAGGATTGTTTTTTTTTTGTTTGTTTCCTTTTCGCCACAACTACTGAGTAATAATGTATTTTTTGTTTTCCAGAATCTTCCGTTCAGCCAGCATCCAGAAGTGTTTGGAATGCATGAAAATGTTGACATCTCTAAAGATTTGCAGCAAACTAAGCTGTTGTTTGATTCTCTGCTTCTGACCCAGGGTGGAGGCGTAAAGGGCGGGGCCAGTGCTGGAAGTGACCACACCCTGCATGACATAGCAAATGACATCCTTACCAAGGTTTAACCACTTAAATCTCTTCTTACCTTCAGATGTTTTTAGTTGTAGCAATATTGATGTTGGTCAATTTGTGTATTATATTAGTGTAGATATAAATGTCTGAACATATATAGGTGGTCGATATTTTCACTGAGATGTTTCAATAATTATGAAATAGATTTAGTCACATCTGGTTCACATGTGCATGCCAGTGTTTGTAATCATTTTAATAATCTCCATATACTGTATACTGAAAAAAAAATCATCTGATAAAATGTTTTTTTTTTTTTTATCTTTTTGGATGGGCTCAGCTAAATAACTTTGTTTTATATCAGTAAAAGCAACAAAAGTATGATTGTATTTTTAAAATTCAAATGATAAAACCCATTACATTTAAATACCATAACCAAACCACAACAAATACATTACAAGACTCTTAATACAACAACAAAGAACTAGAAGACAAGTACTGCAACAAAAGTACACTTGTTTACAGCCAGCACATTTCTAAGACCAGTTACGAGGAACAGTGTCAGGTCTGAGTTTTATCCCTCAATTAGGAGGAATATTAAAAAATAATGCTAAAATGCTTAAGAAATTAGCTTAAAATTTTGAATTTTGTTTTAAGTCTTAAAAACAGCTTCAGTCTATTGAGGTAGCCTGAGGGTTTCTATGATAACAGGAACTATGCTTTGTTAAGATTGTATTTCCTGTGTCAATGAACTTCAGGGAATTTTTATTTTTATTTTTATTTTTTTATTGGCAGTGGACATTGCTGTAAATTTATTTTCAAAATAACCAAGAGCTAAACAAGTCTGTTGACCAGAATCTCAACTGGCGTTGACTGAGTCAGTAAATACGATGTTCTTAGCTCAAAAGACACATTTAGGATCAGACTGAGAATATGACTGAGAACATACTTATCATATTTTTCACACTACAAGGCGCACCAGATTATAAGGTTCACTGTCGATTTTTGAGAAAATTAAAGGATTTTAAGTGCATCTTATAGTCCAAAAATATGGTAAGTAGTAATGAGCTGTTTTAGTGAATACAGTATTAGCAAATTGTCCAATATGGTAAAGCAGTAATGTTTTTAATAAAGAACTATTATTCAGCTCATCCTATTGTTACTTACTGAAATCAAACACAAATGTCAAAGTATTTATACTATTACTTATTTATTATTTTTTCTTTTACATTCTGAATGTGCTGTACATTTATAACGTTCACATTTGCTTATCCCGCCAGCTTCCAGCTAATTTTGACACTGAAGCTGCTCTCTTGAAGTTCCCAGTGCTCTATGAAGAAAGTATGAACACGGTCCTCGTTCAGGAAATGGAGCGCTACAACATGTATGAAGAAACAAATCAGTGAGTAACCATCAGACGTAAACACCAAACTATACATCTCAAACGGCTGTTTTTTTGTTTCACAGGTTGTGCGGCACTATTCGTGTGAGTCTACAAAACCTCCTAAAAGCTATTAAGGGCTTGGTGGTGATGGATTCAGAGCTGGAGGCAGTTGCAGGCAATTTGATAGTGGGCAAGGTCCCAGACAAATGGACCAAGCGCTCTTACCCAAGTCTCAAGCCTCTGGGTAGTTACATTAATGACTTTCTCTTAAGGCTCAGATTTTTACAGGTGAGAAAATTCTATGACTTCATAAGATAAAAATATGACAAATCCCATTTGGACAAGAAGTAAACTGTAGAAGGGTGTTAAGCTTTTCCTTCCATTTTCATTTTGTGTGCCTGAAGGTTTGGTATGAAACCAGAAAGCCCAGAGTGTTCTGGCTGTCTGGCTTCTTCTTCACACAAGCCTTCCTAACTGGAGCTATGCAGAACTATGCCAGGAAATATCATATCCCCATTGACCTGTTGGGCTTTGATTTTGAGGTTTGAAAACACACTTTATAAACCTTTTGTCCACACATATTGTGTCATTTGCTCTAAGAAAGTAATAAACAATTCCAGGTCCTTCCAACTGATACGTCAGAAGCAGAGCCTGAAGATGGTGTTTACGTCCATGGATTGTTTCTTGATGGAGCTCGATGGGACAAAGAAAGGTAATAATAAGCTCACCTGTAGAATAAGAGCAGTAACAACAAAATTAAAAGCAGAGCTGCACAGCAAAACACAATAAAGAATCAAAGGTGTGCTAAAAGTACAAGGTAAAACAACATTTATGTTGGAAAACTTTATAAAAGCTGACTGGGTGTACTAGAAAAATAACGGATCTGCCTTGTGTAGTGGGTACCGGTAGTTTGATCTCCTTGGTCCACAGACTGTTGGTCAGTCGTCACCCTCAGAGGGTTTTCCAGGCTCATCTGTTGCAAAATTGAACATCTAGTCTACTTACCATACCATACCATACCAATTTATTTATAGAGCACTTTAAACAGCAACAAAGCCAACCAAAGTGCTGTAGAATAGAAACAAAAAGCAACGGCAGCCTCCTTAGCCTTTAGCTTTTAATTTTTTTCTTTGTATTATTCATTTAGTTTTCAATTGTCATCCTCACAAAAATGGGCAACATGGTGGCACAACTGGTAGAGTTGCTGCCTATCAGCGAGCAGGTCTCTGGCTCAAATCCCAGTCCAGGGGCCTTTCTGGGTGGAGTTTGCATATTCTCTCTGTGCATGCATGGGTTTTCTCCAGGTACTCCGGTCCCCCCCCACAGACCAAAAACATGCATGTTAGGCTGATTGGTAACTCTAAATTGTCCCTAGTTGTGAGAGAGAGAGAGAGAGAGAGAGAGAGAGAGTGAATGTTTGTTTGTCTCATTTGTCTCTATGTGTCCCTGTGATGGACTTGCGCCCCATCCAGTGTGTACCCCGCTCCTCACACAGTGATTGCTGGACATAGGCACTGGCGACCCCCTGTGACCCAAAATGGAAGAAGCTGGTAAAAGATAATGGATGGATGGATAGATGGATCCTCACAAGATTAACCACCATCCTTTTATAAATTGGCTTTAAATTCAGAGTCGCTATGGAAACTGAAGATCTTTGGAGAAACATTCTTGTTTGAAAATGTAGAAGCTCCATTTAATTTATCTCTACTGAAACATAAATGTAAGTAGGCCTGTCACAATAGCCAATTTTGCTGGGCCATTAATTGTCTCAGAAATTATTGCGATATACGATAATATTGTTTGAAATTTGACAATAATTAGTAATTACTGTATTGTCAAATTTAAGAATAAATTTTGGTTAATTTTGTGTGTAGTACTTTTTTTTACCACTGAATGTCAGTATAAGACCATTTGAACTGAAGGATGGATGGTGAGGGAGCGAGCAGCATCTCTTTAAGAAAAATGTGAGGGAAGCCCCTTGACGTAACATGGGTTGTCTCTTTCCTTTGTTTGGTTCTCAAAATGGCATACTCTCAGTGTGGTTTGAGCTTTTTAATCATAAAATTTTGCACACATAGCTTTTAATAATAAAAAAAAATCAATAAACAAGTTCTCAGCTTCTTTTTTCAGAGAAAAACAACTTTTTTACACACAGGCACGGGTTTCAACCATGAATTTTTTGAGCTTCGAC
>JARVGV010000111.1:15297864-15309786 GCA_031762435.1 Hypsolebias longignatus | reverse complement strand
TTGTTTTTTGAATGTCCAGAGGACCAGACTTAGCTTTTTTAGATATTTCTACCTGGATTATTGAGCATGCATCAGGGGTAATTATCATCATAATTTTCACTTTCATCTATAATAATCTGTCCCAAACAGAATTGTTCCTCCACGGGGATATTTTCTCCTCTTCCTCTTCCTCCAGGATTTTTCCCCCTTGACATTTTTTCTTTAACCAGATTGCTCCTTTGGGGAAATCTTTCCTCTAATTGAATCATTTTTTCATGGAAATATTTTACTAACAAAGCTTCTTAGGTTGTGAATTTCATTCAGTAAAAATATTTCCAAAGCTCAGATCAGTGAGAACTTCAGGCCAGAAAACCCAAACATATCTAAATTAGCAACTATCATTAAAAACATAGGTCAGTAAAACATTCTATGAGGGCATGGTGAGATAATATATTTATTATTTTAGATTCATAATCAGATACACACAGAACAAACCCAACAGTAGACAGTGTTCTGTATCTGGTTACATTTTTTGGCTTTGCATCCCTCTGAAGGCCCTTAACTCTAAGCAAGATCATGATTATTTTCATTTAAATCTCTGATAAGGTGATGATTAAAAAAATAATAATAATTAAAGTGCACCCAAAAACAATCTATGGCAGTAAAATGACTCACATGTTATTGATGGCTTCTATCCCAGATCCATCAGAAGTGAAGGCTGACGTTAGCGCATGATAAATGGCTCCACCACTTCAAATGTCATCATGCTCACTAACAGCTACATGACACACAGTGTCTGCTATGAGCAGCAAATTAAATGTTAGGACAGTATGAATACATCAAATGTTGTTTTTTATTTAAGGTAAGCACATCAAGAGAAAACAAACATCCTGTCGTGGAGCAGGAATTGTATTTTCAAGCTTCACCTGTTAGCTCTGCACATAGAGTGAATGTTCATGAAACATTCACACTATTGTGATCCATTTTTCTTCCATATGTTATTCAGCGTGATCTCATCCCACAGTTTTCAAGCTATTTCAACAAAGCATACATCAAAATGTTCAGCTTTTTCTGGACAATCTTGCTATGAAGTTTGGTGTTAGTGCAATTTTAGCTTTTTAAATATTTAGCCTCTTGTGCCATTTTTTTTCTCATAGAAAATGAATTGAGCTCATTTTACATCCTTCAAATGTTAAGATCTGTTTATAACATTTGACTACTCCTTTCACATTTTGTTCTGCTTCAGCTTCTTTCAGCTTCCTTGTTCGAATTTAAACTTTTCTCAGCTGCTTTTAGCTAATTTAATCTGTTTTCAGCTGTTTTGTGCTCCGGATCTTTCTAACTACAACATTGTTGTGATTCTTCTAACTTCTTTCTGCTAATTTCAGCTTGTTATGCTCCTTTCAGTTTGTTTCTGCAAGTTTCAGCTTTTTTATTATTTCAGCTACTATTTTGCTGTTTTTGCTATTTTTTATCTTTTTCAGCTAATTCCACATTTTTTGCACTACTTTAAAATTTTTTCAGCCTAATCCAGAAAAAAAAGTGCTCTCTCCACTACCTTTTGCTAATTTAAGCTTCATTCTACTTTTTTTTTTTTTTAGATAATTTACACTTTTGGGGGCTTATTTTTGCTTCTTTCAGTCTAATTGGGCAAGAAATGTGTTATTTCTGCTTTCTTCTTATAATTTAAGCTTATTCTACCTTGTATACCATCACATGGGATATATGAGGTGGAACAGATACCATTTTAGAAAACATTTAGCTAATTTCAGCTATTTTCTGATAAATTTAAGTTTTTCCTGGTAATTTCTGCTACTTTCAGCCTAATTAACCTCTTTATGCTAATGTCAGTTTGTTATGCTCACCTTAGCCCTTTTTCTTCTACTTTAAGCTTTTTCTACTATTTCAGATAGTATTTAGCTATTTTATGCTAATTTTAGCTTTTTTCAGATAATGCCACATATTTGCAGCTTATTTCAGCTCTTTTTGCTTCTTTCTACCAGTATGAGCTTATTTCTGCCCTTTCAGCTACTTTTTGTCAACTTTATCTTTTTTTTAGCACATTTCCTAATGTTTGTGCTTGTTTCTCATTATTTAAACTTACTTCAGCAAATGTGTTTTTTAATGCTTTCTTCTGATGATTTAGGCTTGTTCTTCCATTGCAGCTATATTTCAGCATGTTTTTTGTGCCAATCTCAGCTGTTTTTCAGAAAGTTCTTCTAATGTGCTGCTGATTATCCATGTTGCTGATCTAATGCTGCTGATTATTTCATGCTGCTGATTCATATTCATCTGCTCACACAGACTCAAGTTCATGCTGCTGTTGTTCGGCACATTGTTTTGCACTATTAGTGTTTAGCATGTATCTTAGTTAATATCTTAGATCCTTATTTACTGTTTCTTTTTACAATTTATATTTTTACTATTGTTGGTTGTAACTGGGACCCTGTGTACACAACTTAATTCCACCTCATGTACCACATATGATGCAAATGGTAATAAAACCTAGTTGAACACAAACTTGAACTTCTGCAATAAGCACTCACGTAGCATTTTTGCAGGAAATGCAGTTTCTCTAGTTTAGAGCTGAGTCTGGAGGGAGAAACGTTACTTCTGCATGAGTTCTGGACAAGGTCCTTTTGTTAATTTTATGCAAGCTCTCCAAACCTTCAGTACATGCACTCTGGCGGATGATTGACTGTATCCATTTTCATGCCTGTCCACCCTGACGAGATTTTGAGACGTTTCACCCTAAAATCACTCTCAAGAAGAATTGTCACGGGATCACTAAAGTCATTAGGATTTACCCACCCGGGACTAAAAGTGCCCGTGCAAAATTTCATGCCTGTCTGGCCCGTAGCAGCACCTCATTGTCTCTATTACGGCCACGTTTCTGCAGAAAGGCTAATGCAACAATACTTCTACCCTGACATGCGGAGTTCCCTGCCTCCAACATGGCATGGAAATAAGGTGCACTTCTCATGCAGCTGTCTTCACCGCCCCACGAGGTTCATGGCACGAAGCTTCGCTCAGACTGCAGGCCCAAAGGAGACCTCGAGAGTAGGCGGCCTCCAAGAAATGAGACACGCTGCATGGCACCGAGAGCTGCAGGAGAGAGAGTACAGTGGTCCTTCTGCTACAGTGATTATACATTTTCTCAGTTCCTCTGGAGCTTTTGAGTCATGCAAATACAATGGCTGCAGTGGTATGTGCAATTGTTTTGACAGACTTTAACAAGAAACGCTTGTTTCTGACCTTTGCATAACATTTATTTTTAGTATTTCCATCAGAAAAGCATGCAACGCAGAACAAACTGGTTTACTTTTTTTAAATTAAACATTAATTATTCCTGATGTTTATGTGCATAATAAGAAGAATTAATTAGTAATTTACTGAATAAGAATTTTGCTGCTTTAACCAATCAAAGCAGTAGGAGTTGGTGTATAAATATTTCACATCACAGGATGTTTAGGTGTTTATATTGGGAGAAAATGAGTTACCTAAAGCTGCCAAATAGATAAAAAAAAATGAAAGGCTGCTCAAAATGATGCCAGAGTGCAACTTTATTAGTAGCATCCTGGAAACGGGAGCTCATTTGATTTGTTGCTGGATGAAATGAACGAGATGTTATTAAACTGAAACAACAAGAATAGATTAAATATTAATTCAGGCTGAAAAAGGTCATGTTTAAAATAAGACCACTCAGCTCTTTTTTTTTTTAACCTTTGTGTGTATGTGAGCGGCTCTCAGATGTTGGGGTCCAGTGTACCTCAGTTTCATGGAATATGTAATAAACTGCTGCTGGGATCCTTTGTCCTCCAGCTGTGTTATTGCAGCAGAGCTTTGCTGCACATCCGAAGGTTTCCAAACAACAAGCATTAATTTCGAGTTAATATATCAGCCAGCACAGTGTGGACCTTTACTCTGAGGCTAAATTATTAAAGTGCAGCAGGGCCCCCAGGTAGTTAGGCTAAAATACCTGTTGGTTTTACATTTGAGCATGAAAGAGCAGAACTTCAGAGTTTTATTAGCTTCAATTTCATTTTCTGTGTATTTCCCTGAAGATCATATCTGGTGAGTGTTTGTGTTCTCTTCCTGTGGCAGCTTGTGCCAGGCGTGTGTGGGTGCTGCTCGAGCACGCTTGTGTGTCTTTTCTCTTGAGCTTGAAATGCACACCTAGCCCCAGCAGCCCGAGCATACATAAAAAAATCAGTTGACAGGATTACTGTGTTCAGATGCAAATCCGGATGGGATTTCCAGCTCGCTCCAAAACGCCTGCATGTGGCTGTTACATTGATTTGTTGGAAGGCCGCAATCACGATTGACATTTTGCAAATTAGGGAGGCTCGGTCCCTTCAAATAAGGTTGCCTAAACTAGCATTGACTACAGGCCAAAAGCTATTGATGCCACAATGTAAGGTTTTTTAACTGCCTTATCAGTACTGGAGCACTCGTGCTTCGCCGCCTAATGAGGCCGGCAGGATCAATATCAGCTTGCTGATCGATGGATTGTGCAGAGAGATGTCACATACCTTACACCTGGAAGTTGAAGGCCAATCAAATCTGATTTCTGTGGCAAAGTTTCACTCCTGTTTGTGCAGCACACTCCTCTGGGTTGCATCATCCAGTTGAAGACGGTTCTCACTGCCTTCCCTCCATCAAGGATAAATATGTTTGGAAAATGATATTTTAGAGGGATAATGGTGTTTAGAAAAACGTTGTCCCCAAACACACAAACTGAGCTGGAGTAAAACTTTATTAAACAAAATTTAAAGTCATCAAATAAAGTTTTGGAATTATTTGTTAAAGAGTTTTAAATGGCAAATGATCTGTACTTAGCACCTTTCTATTTTATCAAGATACTCAAAGTGCTTTACACTGGTCCTCATTTACCCATTCTCACAGAGCTCTGCTAGATCTGTACAAAGACTAATCAGAGTTTCATCACATTCATTGACTGATGGGACACACATCAGAGGCAGTGAGGGGTTCAGTGTCTCGCCCAGGGGCACTTCAGCATGTGACTGCTGGTGGATTTAAACCCCCAACTCTTGCATTGGAGGACGACTGCTCTAACAACTCACACAGCCCTTTTTATTTATTTTTTTAGAGTTTTAGGGGTTTAGTTATTCAGTCAACATTCACACCATTGTTTTCCTGTTTATTGTATCTGTGCAGTCTGACTACTTCTGCATACTTTATGCTATTTTAACCATTTTATATCTAAATAGTTTGCTCCTTCATAAATATGCTGCCATGACTTTTCACTGCCAGTATCTTTCTTTTTTTTTTTTTGTTGTTGTTGTTATTTTTTGTTGGTCTTTAGTGTTTACGATTGGTTTTATTTTCTGTGTTCTGTTGCTCTTTGCGTCGTCGAGCCATCACTTCAGCTCCTGCTCCTCAGTCCTGCCACGCTCACTCTCACCTGGCTCCTGTCACACATGGATCAGCTGCCTCTCATCTCCACATCAGTTCAGTCCATTTATCCTCTTGGTCGCCATTCAGTCATCAGTTTACCATTGTGTGTGCTTTCACCAGGTCCAGTTCTCCTCCTGGTGCTTTGTCAGCGGTTGTGCAACCTGCTCTTCTTGTTACAGAATAAATTAGTTTCATTTTACTCAAGTTACTTGTGTGAGTCTGCTAGGTTATAACTTTACAACAATGATAACATTTGTAACGTTTAACTTTTTCAAATTATTTAACTTTATTCACGAAACATTTTGTCAAAGAAATCCACGGAGGTACTTAAAACATTGTCTGAAATCTACTTCAGCATATTTGCACTATTTTTGTCTTCGTTTGCTAATTTTGGCTGTTAGCCACTGCTTTGCAACATTTTTTTGTCTTTTGCCAATTTTATCTTTTAGCAGCGGTTTTGCTAAATTAATTTTTTACAACGGTTCTGATAATTTAAACTTTAAGGTATGGAGGATATGGTTAGCTGAATAAATGTTTTATATTATTATTATTATTATTATTATTATTATTATTATTATTATTATTATTATTATTATTATTATTATTATTATTATTAATAATAATAATAATGTTTTTAGCTTTAAGCTACAGTTTGGATTATTTGAAGTTTTAGCTATGTTTTTGTTTCTTTACATTTAGGTTTTTACTGTTTTTTTAATTTTTTTATTTTAAATAATAAAAAGGTGTGAAATCTCATCCATTCATGTGCTTTTTATTTTTATATATTTTTATTTTTATTTTTGCTTTGAGCTACGGTTTTACTCATTTTAGCTTTTACTACTTTATTGCAACTTTTTAGATTTTAGCTACTGTTTTGCTATTTTTAAGTTTTAGCCACTGTTTTTGCTATTTTCAGTATTTAGCTACTGTTGAATTCATTTTAGCTTTTAGCTTCTGTTTTGCTCATTTTAACATTTTGCTACAGTTTTGACAGTTCTAACTTATAGCTAGGCCTTTGTTTTGCCATGTTTAGCCTTTAGCTACTGCTTTGCTCATTTTAGCTTCTCTTATGCTGGTTTTTAACTTTGACAATTTAGTGAGAAATTCATTCTTCATCCAATTTCAGCAAAGTCATTCAGCGCTGCATCTTCACAGAAAATCCAGTTAGTCTTGTTCACGGTGGTGTATAAACCTCCATCTGTCAGTGAATCTTTGGGAGTTGAAGAGTAAATTTCAGAGCTGAGTCCAGTGTTGCACATCACTGCCATCATTTTATTTATTTATCTTTTCAGAAAGTTTGAGCACAGAAAACACGAAGTGAATGCTGTAGCCGCTCGGTCCAGACAAGCGTTGAGTGCTTCACTGAAAAATAAAGTGTGTGTTTGTGTGTGTGTGTGCTCTGTGGCGTAAATGAGAGAAAACAGGTCACATGTGTTACACATCTGCGTACCCGAGTGTGTGTGAAGAACTACTATTGATGAAATGTGTGCAGATCCGAGTGGCAGAGAGGACAAAGTGGCAATCTTTTCGGCATTCTGTCACTCTTAAACTTTCTTTCCAACAAATCAGTGCACATTTAAAATAAAACATCACACCAAAGTCTTTTCCTTTTCGTTTTTTATGAATGGCTGCTGTGTCAGATAATGCTGTTCTTAGAAATGAATTGGACCTATTAGAGCATTAGCCCGGCAGTGTTTAAAAAGGAGTGAGTTTGAACACGTAGTCTTAATGGACTGCTTTCTAATCACACTGTCAGACCTGTTCCACTGCCTGACAATAGAAACAGAAAAATATGTGAATTAGTGCTGCTACATTGGCAATTAGGCTGTGTTAAGATACAGTGTGTGAGGAGGAGAGAAGCAAACAGATGCAAGAAGCAGAATACAAATGTGACGTGATGACATAATTAGTGCACTAACGAGGGCGTGACGTCAACCAGTGCAGCAACTTTTTATTGGACTTTAGCTCATAAAGGGGCGATCCATGAAGGTGAACTTGTTCATTTGGAGAACTGCTTTGGGAGCGTCGGCTTGGTTGTAAAAATGAGCGATAGGATAATTTGTTCGGTGTGACCTAGACACTCATTTTTTGTCCTAAAAGGATAATTCAGATCTTTAGAAGAAGCACTTTCCAGAGAAGTTAGGAGCAACTAGAAGAATCACATTTTCTGAGAGAATGCAGTGTGGATGCTTAATGACTGCTGAGATCAGCTGAAGGAACTGAAACTGAGCTGAGAAGACCAAAAGAGGACACACTACTGGCTAAAAGCAAAAGTAAGCATAATATTAGCTAAAAGTATCAAAACACAAGCTATAAGCTAAAAGAAAGTAAGCACTAGCTAAAAGCTAAAAATGTCAAAACTATTTTTTTCTTTTCTTTCGGCTGCTCCCTTCTGTATGGGTCACCACAGCAAACTAACTCACACAAAGACTTGTCAATAGTTTTTACACTTGCACTTCATGACGCAACCACAGACCACCGAGCTACCACAGCCCTCTGTGTGGAGCAGAGAGCTGCTGTCTAGAGCACCCAGAGGAGAAGATGGTGGTAGTTAAGTGCCTTGCTCAAGGACGCAGAGTGGGACAAATGAGGATGGAGGCCGGTGTGGATGTTTCACCTTTCCCACCCATATTTTTAATTTTGTTGATGCGGGGGGGTGCTAAAATGTCAAAACACTAGTTAACGGCAGCAAAATGCTATCTAAAAGCAAAAGTGGTAAAGAAAAAGCTAAAAGTAGCTAAATGGTTAGCTGAAAGTATAGCAAGGTTAACTAAAACCTAAATGTAGCAAAATGACACCTAAAAGTATCCAAAGAGTTAAAAATAGAAGAATAGAAACTAAGCGTTAAAAGTAGCAATATGCCAGGTAATACCTAAAAGTAGCACACTACTAATAGCTAAATGCTAAAAGTTATAAAAGGGTAGCAAAAGCTAAAAGTAAAATAACCATCTAAAAGCTACAAGTTGTCAAAAATACCTACAAGTTCAAATTAGCAGAACAGAAATAAGAAACTAAAAGTAGCATAAAAAGACAAAAACAGAGTCAGAACGCTGAAGCAGATTCTAAAAAGGAAATGTTTTAGAAGAGATGTTATGTATTTCTATGGGGGAATTGTTTGAAAATAAACTTATATATTTTAATGCATTTAAAACTGATGAGACACAAAGGTCAACACAGTTAGCTAAACTTGCTGTGATAGAATATGTGGATGAATGAATGGCTAAAATAACGCTGTTAGCTGAAGTAGTTAGATTGTAAAAAAAAAAAAAAAATACAGGAGAAACGCAAAAAATAGGAAACAACTCTAATCCTAACATTTGTCTCTTTTTTAAAATTTATCTTTATTAGTTCTCAAGTAAGCAATTTTTACATGACATTAGGATTCGACATCACAATGTCCATTTCAGTTTTGAATAGTGGGAAATTAAATATTTCAGTGCATACAAAACAAAACTGCAACTCCAATTTTCTGAAAAAAATATTAGGTCAGTAGAGAAAAAGAGAAAAAAAATGTAATAGGAAAAAAACAGAAATAATATGAAATACAAAATAATAAACTACATTACATAAAATAATTACATTTGTCTCTTAAACCAAACATTTATACAGTTCATACAATCATGTTCGCTGTGTGGAAAAAATGTTTTCACTTTGTCAGAAGTGCAATTATTCTTTCTTCTACATAAATAATCCTTATTGAGAACTTCAGCTGAGCAAGCCTCCACACAATCAATAAGTTCATGGGTGTTTTGTGTTAGCTTGAAATAATCACGCTCAGAGGAAAGATGTGTGTTTCTACACAAGGTTAACCATTGGATTTATTTTTGGTTAAGGCTTCAGTAAAGAGGGTTTCTGTCACTCTGTGGCAGGCGATAAACAAAAGTTTCATTAATCCTGACTCTGGGGTGAGAAATTTCGTGCTCACGGCTAAAGCGGAAGTATTACTCAGAGGAATTCACATAGCTCAACATTTTGTCCTTCCCAACAACACAAACTGTGTGTCTGCGCTTCAAGGTTGTGTCGGCACTTTGTTTTCGGGGCTCAGGTATGTTTTTTTTTCACTTCCTGTGCGCGGCTGGAAGCACACCTCTCCTCTGTAGTCGAAGCCTCGGCCCTGTCGAAGGTTGTGATTTGTGCTTCAATGAACAAAGGCGAATAAATAAATTGGAAAACACGAGGACGGAGCCGAGTTCATCACGTCGGCTCTGATGTGCTTTTTGTTTCTCTCACTCTGAAATGTGACGGTTGTGTTTTATATTTGCGCTGCGTACAGAATCCAGGCCTGGTCACATTTACAACCGAGTTCTGCCTCGTTTAGAGTTTCCTGCTCGTCAAGTCCACCTCTAATAATCCCCCACCACAAGGAAAGGCGGCAACATTTTAACTGCCGGTGTGTGTTTCTTTGTCTGTTAGCAAAATACCACTCAACTCAGAGTGTCTTAAAACTCAGTCATCGTTGGATGCATATCTGCAATTGATCATTTTTTGGCATCAAAGTGATGCACAGATTATCAGCTTATGCAAACTCGTAAATTCAGTTCAATTCAGTTTATTTATATATTGTCAAGTCACAACAGAAGTCATCTCAGGAAACTGAACATAAACATTTACATACATAAAAAAAAAAAAAATCAATTAACGTTATTTATCTAAGGAAGCCAGCAGATTGCTTAGCATTTAGTCTCCCATCCTGAGCAAGCACAAAGGCAACAGTAGAAAGGAAAAACTCCCTTTCAACAGGAAGAAACCTCCAGCAGAACCAGGCTCAGGATGAGTGTCCATCTCAACCCACTGAGTTTGAGAGGAACAGGAAGGAGGAACAGATACACAATGGCAGGTCCAGGATGGAGGCGAGCAGTCCCTCACTAGGAGGAAAGACAACAACAACAAAAAAACATGTCAGGATGGAAATAATTACAAACATTTATTTGAAGAAATTAGGTCAGTTTGTCCTGCAGTAGTCTAAGCCTATAGCAGCATAACTAAGGGATAGCTCAGGAAACCCAAGTCAACCCTATAGGATTTATCAAAAAGGAAAGATTCAAGTCCAGTCTTAAAACTAGACAATGTGTCAGCCTCATGAACAGCATCTGAAAGTTGGTTCCACAAGAGAGGAGCCTGATAACTGAAAGATCTTCCTCCCATTCTGCTTTTGGAAACTCTAGGAACCACAAGTAAACCTGCAGTCTGAGAGCAAAGTGCTCTGTTAGGAAAATATGGAACAATAAAATCTGTAATGAAAGATGGAGGTTGATGAGAGCTTTGTAGGTTAGAAGTAAGATTTTTTAATTTGATTCTGAATTTGGCAGGAAGCCGATGGAGAGAAGATAAAACTGGAGAGATATGATCTCTCCTCCCAGTTAAACACTAGCTGTAACATTTTGGATCAGCTGAAGACTTTAAAGAAGTTTTTGGGCACCCAGATAACAAAGCATTGCAACAGTCCAGCCTAAAAATAGCTGTATCGCTGTCCATTATACAGATATTAAGCTCAAATCTGGTGTGGTAGTAGCTGAGAGTCATCCCCAACACTTACTTTGAGCACTAACAGATCACACAAGATCTTAGTTTGAATCATTTATCTCAAAGCACAGCGTTCCTCAAAGGAACGCTAGTTTCATTCATAAAAAGGAAACTGGATTGATTTTTCTTTGTAGTTGGAGTCGTTTTGTGTCGCAGTACACATTAGATGAAACAAGTGATGAAAGTAAAAAAAGTCTTTGTCACTTTTTTGGGAGGGTATTTTAGTTGATCAATGAGACATCAGGTTTAACAACCCCTCTTTCATTTGAGGTCATTAGGTTTGTGTTATTTCAGATCGTTTGACAGATTGTGTTTTTTCAGTGCCGAGATTCACATGAGATGATGTGCCAACGATGTGTGTTGTGCTTTTGTCAAAAACAAAGTCTTTAGTAGCGACGCGTGACACTTCCATTGCATCTGACTGGGCCTCTTCCTGTTTCGCCTGGTTAACTTGTCTGAGGGTAATTGTCTGATGTGGTGTCTGTTCCACATCTTTGATTCTGGCTCTGAGCTGCGTGTCGGCGTGCCTTTTTACACTTTGTCTCAACTGCAAGGGGAAGCTGTGTGAAATGTGTGTCACAAAAACACATTCTACATAAATCTTCGGGCTCCATTAGTCAAGACGCTCGGTTTTATGAATCATGATCGGAGTTTAAATGGGGAGTCTGGACAGAATAGCTCTGGCTGAAAGACGGTGTCCACTTCCTCTGGAGTTGGCAGGCTGTTCAGTACAGCAATACAAAATGCTGCTTGCTCTCACCGTGAGGGCAATTGTTCATTGTTCTGGCTTTTCAGTGTGCTTCTGTCTGTACTCCAAGGTCAGATGCCCTCTGTAACGCATGCCGGCAACATAGAGGAGAGGACCTGGTGGGACATTGTGCAAGTAAACACAAGATTCATTGCTGCAAAGAAGATGGAAGACACATGTTTAAAGGTCCACTGACATGATGTTTGAACTTTGCATAAAATGGCACAACATATATATCTTGTATCATTGAACTA
>JARVGV010000111.1:15261972-15280466 GCA_031762435.1 Hypsolebias longignatus | reverse complement strand
CCAGTTATGAATCTTAGTGCACCGTGATAGACAGCATCCAACATCTGCAGGGTGCTTGTAGGAGCATTCATGTAGATGATGTTATCGTAATCAATGGAGAGAAGGAAAGTCACAGTTACAAGGTGTTTCCTAGCATTCAGAGTTAGACATGATCTGTTTCTGACAAAGAAACCCAGTTTAACTTTCAGTTTCATTACTAGGTTTTCCACATGAAGCTTAAGAAAGATGCAAGTCAACCAAGATACCAAGATATTTATAGGAATTGACAAACTCATTAGGGACACCATTTGAGGATAAATTTATTTGTTTATTTTATTTAAATTATTTGTTACCTCAACTTTATAGTAAAGTTGTGTCTCAGTTGAACTTTAACTTAATAAATGCACTTTAATGGTCAAATCAGCTGCATTTTGTCGGGGCGACGCAGCAAAATGAAGCTGATTTGACTGTTGCTCCAGGCAGATGACAGCGGCAGGCTATGGCAAGCCGATTGTGTCATTAATAGCCCCTTTTACCTATTACATGACACAATGGCATGCCATGCTACTCGAGTGCCATCTAGAGGCTAAAAATGGTAGTGTTCAATGTTGTCAGTCAGAATGAATGAAAACGGTCAATCTCAGCCAAAACTTGGTTTATAAATATGGGACAAATCCATAAATATGTTGCTGTGGCGTCTAAGTCGCAGGGCATGCAAAAAAAAAAAAAAAAAAAAAGCAACTTATACAGCAAAAAAAACGGTAGAAGCTGCTCATGCCATGAACATTAATGCACATCCATACCGTCAGAGAGGCAGGCAGATAATGTGCCTTAACACCAACCTCTTATCTTTAGTATGGATAATGAGGCCTTTGTGGTTTCCAAATAGTATTTCAGATTTTTATGTGTCCGACCTCAGAACAGTTTTCCACTTTGACACTTTCCACTGCAGTGCTTCTGAATAGTCTTCACATACAGCCTCTTTGCATGGTAGAGCTTTAACCAGCTCAGGTTGTTGTGTCTTTTTTTTTTATCTTGAAAATCTTTTTTCTACAATTTTCTGCGCGGATATAAAACTGTCTTTTATCTTTTGGTTGCATGCAATGACTTGGTTATTTTCCATCTCAGGCCACATTACCAGATGACATCTTTGAGAACGGCGGCTGCGGTGTGGCTGAGTGCAAACGTCTGTCCTTCACCTTCTCCGACACATCTGGGTCCGTGCCCGGCCCCGCCCAGATTTCCTTCTCCCAGAGCCAGTCCAACCCCGAGATCACGGTTACTCCCCCGGAAACCGAGTCCGTACCCACACAAATCCTCCAAACAAGGGAGGACTCCATTGCAGAGGAGCATTTAGTGGAGGAGGAGGAGGAAGAGGAGGAGTATGAAGAGGATGGGGAGACAGGTAGTAGAGGGAGCAAGACAAGTGCCAGCTTTGCCAGCGATGAAGCAGATGTTGCAGATGACTCGGAGTGGGAGCGCACGGAGTCCCAGCGTAATTCCAGCTACAATTGTGGCTCCGCCGCTCCGTCCCTGTGCTCCGACGGACGCCTGTCCACCGTCGCTCCGGAGGACGTTTTCCTGGATCACGCCGACGAGCTGAAACCGGTGGAGTTGGACACGGAGGAGCCGGGCAGCCTGACCAGGCAGCTCGTGAAGAGGCTGACGTCTTCAGAAATCGCCCCGGCCGGTGGGAGCTTCATGGAGGGCGGAGGAAGCCTGAGCTGGGCGGGAGAGGGGAGCAGGGCATTTCTGGAGAGCAGCCTGGAGGAGGCCATCCACAGCCTGCTGACAAAACTGGAGTCCCTGACTCACCGCTGCAGAGAGCTGCAGGACCTGGAGCAGGAAGTGATGCGCCTGGAGGACCTCCTCAAGGTGAACTCCGGTTAAAAGATGCATTTTTAGATGTTCACGACTAAAAGAAAGCCTCAGCGCAGCTTGATTTCCTTTAGCTTTTATCGATGCGTTTGGTTTTTGAAGTCCTGTTTTTCCACAGTGTCGACTCCCGGGTCACAGGAGTCGCTCCTCCAGCCTCAGTCTGACCGTGGAGAGCGCTCTGGAGAGTTTTGACTTCCTCAACACCTCTGATTTTGACGATGACGACACAGGGGACGATAACGTCGCCATTAACAGCCCCTCAGAGAAGTCTCCGCTTTTTGATGCTGACGGAAAGAGGATTGAGTGAGTTCTTACAGAAAGCACCGAACTAGATCAGGAGCGGTAAACGGTTGAGGTTTTGGTTTAGCTGAGCTGATGTTTATTTTGGTTTTATGGCAGAAAAATCCTGATTTATCAGAGTAATGAACTAAAATCTACATTGTCTTGAAGGGTTTAGCATGACAACAAAAATTGTTAAATTATGTATTTTTTTTATCTTTATTGAAGAAAATGTAGAAAACAAACGGGAATTGTAATTTACAAACAGCACCTCTAAAATAGTGACAAGGCGTGAACAGAGTTTGTTGCAAAACAAGTACAAATTATATACAATATAATCAGAGATATGATTTAAGAACAGACTGAAAAGAAAATGATAGAGAATAATAGAAAATGAAAATAAAAGTAAAATTTAGTCAGAGGAGTCGGGAAAATATAATTTGTAATTAGAAATAAACAAATTAGCCTTTTTATTATCAATTAGTTTAAGAGAATCAATCAGGTAGTTTAGTTCTGACTGAAAATGAATACAATTGTATTTTATTTATTTATTCATTTTATACAATAATGTAATACAACAATCATATGTGTGTACAGTAATAGGAAAAGAAAAAAAAATATTAAAATGTACAATGAAAGGCAACTGATGAAGAAAATATCTTATTAAATCTGCTCCTTATTTATTTAATAAGAATTCAAACAAAATTTCCTATAATTAACAAAATAAGTAAATAACTCATTCAACGTTCAATTGTACTTGTTATTCATTAAAATACATTAATTTGTATTTGTTTAACAATTCAACTTTAACCAGTTTCTTAAAGACAGGGATTGATTTGGCTTCCTTAACATCTGTTATTAAGTTGTTCCATAATCCTACTCCCTGAATTAAGGTGGTTCTTCCCTTCAAACTAGTCCTAAATTGCGGTTTTACAAATACATCTCTCCCTTTGAGATTGTAGCAGCTTGATCTTTTCACAAAATACTTCTGGATATTTGACGGTAGTGCATTTTTTTGAGCTCTATACACAAGTGACACAATGTTATAATCCACCAAATCATAGAACTTCAGCAATTTCATCTGATAAAATAATTGATTTGATGGGTGACAGTGATGTTTTCTTGCTATAATTCTTACAATTATTTTCTGCAAAATAAAAATAGTTAGCATGTGTTGTTAATGACTTTCAGCTACTACCACGTCAGACTTTAGCTGTTAGCATGTGCTGTTAATGACTTTTGGCTACTACCACATGAAACTTTAGCTGTTAGCATGTGTTGTTAATGTCTTTCAGCTACTACCACATCAGACTTTAGCTGTTAGCATGTGTTGTTAATGACTTTTGGCTACTACCACGTCAGACTTTAGCTGTTGTTAATGACTTTCGGCTACTACCACGTCAGACTTTAGCTGTTAGTATATGTTGTTAATGACTTTTGGCTACTACCACATCAAACTTTAGCTGTTAGCATGTGTTGTTAATGTCTTTCAGCTACTACCACGTCAGACTTTAGCTCAGTATCTGTAAATCTAAGTTATAGCCAACATTGTGTTTTCTGAGGTTATTTATGGTGGCTATCTAAAATCAGGCTGACTCCAAATATCAATCATTTTAGATGCTCACTCAATGACTGCATTAGTCTGAGGGTGCATGAAACATTTTGCTAACAGACCAACAAGGGTGCCAACAATTAGTCAGTTTTAGCTGACTTGTAACACAGAGCATGTGTTGGGATGATGCTCAGCTTCTATGATAAACTTTAGCTCAGTTACTGTAAAAATTGCTAAGGTGTAGCCATTTTCGTGTTTCCAAATCTCCATTGGCTTTGGCAGCCATCTTGGATTGAGTTGACTTCAAATTTTAGTTCTTCGTAATACACCAAATGATTAAAAGTTTCATTGAAATCTGTCCAGTGGTTGATGTTTTGCTAACGGATAGACACAGTGGACTCCAACAGTTAAGGAGAACGTTTCAAAAACAGATTGAGTATGATCTGCTGGTGCTCAGAACATGAGTTGGGGATGACTCTCAGCTACTACCGCAGCGCATGTTATTTGTAAACTGAACTGTGCTGAAGCAGCTTTGTGTTCGCTGAGGGGGCTTGACGTTGGTGGACTTTGTGAACTGGGTGGACTCCTTCAGATGTACATCCAGTGATTACAAATCATCCATGGGTTCTTGAGCTTTTTTTGCTAACACATCATACAAATAAACAAACATGCAGCCAAATACATTTTCATCCCTTCACATATGGTGGCAGGAAAAAACAAAAAGTTGTTTTTTTCCACTGCATGTTTATATGGAAAGTTTGCGCCACAGGTGTAACTCAGCAGCTTGTCCAGCCTTGTACAGTATATTACCGGATGACTGAGACAGATTAAAGTCTCATCGGGGGGAAACACTTAAAAATTCTGCGCCGCTAAAAGTGCTGCAAAGACATTTTCTGCAATAGGTCTTCAGTGAGACGTTAGCTGTTGGAGACAGGGCTGCATGTTGCCTGGGCAACAGACACGCATGTGCATGTTGTGAAACTTTATAACAAATGCTGCATATTGTGAATAGCTCACATGATCAGCCGGTACAAGACCGTGAAACACACGCAGAATTTCTTTCTCTTTCATTTAGCTGTGTCCTTTAATTGACTCGAGCGCTCGTTTCCCCCTAGGGCAGCAACCAGAGAGACGTATTTGTCAAACGTATTCTTCCACTGCACGGACACTGTCTCCACAAACAATTCATTTTACAGGTTTCAGAATGCTTAAAATTTATTTCTTTATTTTTTTATTGCGGTATTAGAAAAATATATATGTGCAGAATGCAGACCTAATATTCCCTGAAGGACTGCATGTCAGAGATTTAATCTAAAATCTCAGAAGTCAAATCTTAAAAATGCAAAATCGACATAATTTTGCAAAATCCCATGCTAGCACGCAGAGTAATGACTCAGCTACTACCACAACAAGTTGCTCAGTTTCCATCAAACTGACTGAGTTATGGACGTTTTGTGCTGGTTTTATTTGATTATTCATCAGAATTGAGTTGATCAGTTGTAAATGAATGCTCATTGATTACTTTCTAAAACTGATTAAAATCCATCCAGTGGGAGATATTTTGCTAACAGACAGATAGGATGTACTCCAACCTTAAACAAAGATCTGATGCAATTTCTTAAAGCTCAGAATAGAAGTTGAGGATAACTCAGCCACTAACAGACTAGATTTTAGCTCATCATCTGTAAAAAAAAAAAAAAAGACTGAATTTTAGCTGTTGTTGTGTTTTCTAATATCAGCTAGCTGTTATCAGATATTAGCCATCTGGGATCAAGTTGACTCCAAATTTTAATCAGATGTAGATGTACATTTTTTTATTGGGTTTTAACAAGCTACTGGTTTATTGGAAATTTAGCTAACGAACATACAAATACACAGAAGCAAAAACCCAATCACCCACGTTTTGTGTAAAAAGGCAAATGTGTAAAATAACACCTGGATCCTTCCATGTGCTCTCTAGATTTTACACCCGGTGAGTTGAGCAGAAAATGTCCTTTTTATGTTGCTCTACAGGATGAGGATGGTACGTTAACGTTCCTCTGGCAAAAAAATGTGACTAATGTGAGTTTTTTCCAGCCAAAATAATTTTAGTTTCTCCCACCTCCTCCATCCTGCCAGCCTCATATCACGCTTGTTTGTCTGCTGCCGAGGCCTGCAAACATGAATATTGACAGAATGGTTCATGAAATGCAAAATGACAGGGTTTTTTTTCTTAGGGTTACCGGTACTATATTTTATAATTTTAAGACACACAAACCCTGCTGTACCTCCTGGTTCTGGTTTATTTTCCCAGAAGAGGTTTTTGATTTGGCATTCATAGCCAAACGTGTTCTCAATATGACCAGAGATTGTGTTGAACGAAAGTAGTTCTTTAACCTTTAAGTATAGCTGACCCCAGCAAACTTTATTTATAATATGTGGCACCACGCTTTGTGGAACTGAAAGCAGTGCTTTTTTTTTTTTTTTCCCCACTGTGGGGATTTCTCAAATCCCTGAGCCGAGGTTTTACGGTGCACACAAATATCACACTCTGAATAATAGTCTGAGAACACTTTAATAAAACGGCACACACAGTGCACCGCACCACAAATGGGACGCAATTTTGAGCACAGCCTTTCAAAACGCGATTTGTCAGAGGGATTACCATAGCAACCGCCAAGACGCTGCACCCAGGAAGGTAACAACTTAGTGTTGTGAGACGTGTTTTGTTTTTTTAGATTTTGATATTAATTATTAGTTTGGTTTATTTTCAGTTTTCCTTGGGTTCAGTTTGTTTCCTGTCCCTCTCTGTCTTTCCTCTCATTTTCCGAGCAATTTTTTCTATGTCCCGCCACACCCCTCTCCACCTGTTCCCTGTTATCATTAAGCCAGTTTCCTCATCAGCCCCAGTCAATTTAGTCTCTCTGTCCTCACTCCCAGAGTTCAGATTAACACTTCTGGGCAACAATCTTCAAGGTCCCCATTATCACGACCCCAGAATTACCATAATCTGGCAAAATGCAGAATAAATTACCGTAGTATACAGTAAATTTCAAATTCTGGCAGTAAGGTGCGTTATTATTATTGATATGCAAATAGCAATGCATTGGCCATTGGCACCAAAATCATTTGTAATGTTGGGAGACACAGTAGTGGGAGGTCTGGCGGGGCCTCCCCCAGAAAACTTTTAATAAAGTAGATGTCATTTCCTGCATTCTGGTGTATTTTAATGGTTGTTTAACATCTAGTTTTACCTAGCTAAGACAAAACTTGATTCAATAACTATTTTAGAGTTAATGGCACAATAAGAAGTAGCCTGACCAACAGCTCTCCTTGTGTGAATAGAGCACACTCCGCTTCTCTCATGCATCCTAGCCACAGTCTAAGAAACATAGTGCAGCCTAAGTTAACTTTTAGGAGACAAACATCAGTTTGAGTCTCTCCCCTGCAGTCTGGTGTTGTGGTTTTACACCCTGGTTCGTCGAGTTTCATTTTGTTTTCTGTCGTTTTTGTTGCCAAGCCAACCTTTTTGGGAGTTTTGTTACTTTTGATGATTAATTCTTTAGGTTTTTACTAGAGCTTCTTGTGTTAGTCTGGATTTGACTTCTAACTGCGATGCTTAAAAGTAAATGTTCTTTCTTTTTCTTTCTTTCTTCGCCTGCATGTTTTCTCCTGAAGATCCCTCAGATTAGCTATGCCTCAACGGCCCCGGAGCTCAGCGACGACAGACGCTACGATTTCTTCTCACGAGTGGTTCCTCCAGACTCCTTCCAGGCCCAGGCCATGGTGGACATAATCCGAGCCCTGGACTGGACTTACGTCTCCACCGTCGCCTCGGAAGGCAGCTACGGGGAGAAGGGAGTGGAGGCCTTCACACAGCTCTCCAAGGAAGCAGGTAAGGACAAGGTGATTTGCAACAGTAAAAACAAAAACAACAGATGCAGTTTAAATGTTAAATGGCACTTTTCAAAACCCCTCTTTTGCACTCACTCACTCTGAAAGAAAAAAAGATTAGTTTGAATTTCCCATTTGCTGTAAAATCTGTTTTGGGTGGATGAATTATTGATCTGTTTGGCAGCTTCTTTTGGAGCTCTCCAGCGGTGTTAGTGGAAATGTAGTCGGAGAAACAGCTGGCAGAGAAAACGTACAATCACGCCAATGAGCATTTTGCTTGTTATTTTTGTTTTAAGTTACTTTTTTTCCTGATTTGTTTTCAAATTAATGTTCCAAATGTCCAAATGACTCTTTGCTCATAAAACAGAGGAGAGAAACCCTTCAGCTTCTCAGTGGTCAATGATTTAATAAAAATGTTTCTCTTATCTTCATATTTTGTCACTTGTCGTGAGATTCAGGGACTTTAAAGAGCATGAAAATGGTCAGTGAAAAATATTTAAATTTGCTGGAAGAAATGCATTTATTACAAAATTAGACAAAAAGTGCATTTAAAGAAAAAAACATCTTAAATCAATGGTTCAGATATTTTAAGGTTCAGTAAGAAAGTTATGAACAGTTAATATCTTACTTGTCGTAGACAGCTCTTTAAATAACCCCAGACTGGGAAAAAAAAAATAAAAAATAATTCTGATTAAACAGACCAGCTAGGCACACATTAACATAATATGATAAAACTAGAAGAAATGTTCCTGCCTTTGTTTTTGGGCGCTGAAACCAGCAGAACACGGCTTATGAAAGTTGCAAGACAATCAGCTCTCAAGATGTGACAAAGACTCTTCCTCTCAGTACGTAGCTGCAGAAGTTGCAGGAGACACCAGAAAACTGTTATGTGCCCCACGGGTCCTAGTGCCTGACATGTTTGAGAACTGCTGTCACGCAAAAGAGATGAAACATCTTTAGTAAAAAATTTAACGTGACATGGTCATGATAAAATTTTGTATTTCTTTTTTGGGGGGTGGGAGTGGGAGCCAAGTCCCACCTACTACTTAACACACAACTATGGTGTTAAAAAGTTTTCTTTTCATCATGACAAAACTAAAAACAGCTTAAAAATATTTTAAAAATGAATATCTGAATTTACAGCTGTGAGATAGGAGTTGTGTGAAACAATTGGAATCAACTCCTGGAAGAAAAATTACTTGAGGTATACAGGCAGTCCCCGAGTTACGAACGAGTTCCGTTCCTATGCCCCATTCGTAACCCGATTTTGCCGTAATTCAGGCGCTACCCACGTGGTGGCCGTAAGTCCGGATATTCGCCATAAGTCGGAAAAAGAGCGGTAAACGTCGTTTTAAACACGTTTTTTTTCAATGTAACACAACAACAGCGTACTTAGATTGCTGTATTTCCAAGCAGTTAGCTAACACAGTACCCTCAAAAAAATCGGAAAAAAAACCCATAAAATGCTGCATAACAAAGTCAACGTGAGGTGTAATGACATCACTGGGGGCAGCACCTTAAGTCCGAAATGCCGTAAGTCGATGGCGCCGTAAGTCGGGGACTGCCTGTATTTTTGTTTGTTTGTTTTAATTAGACCAGTGTCACATTTGTTAACATGAAGGCAGCAGCAGGTATACCTGGGACCGTCCTGTGGGTGCGCTGTACCTGCTCCGGTCTCATCTTCTGGTTACTGTGTGGTGTCCGGTATTTCCTTACATGTTGAGATTGTCACTTTAGAATATGTACAAGCTCAATAAATGACAGCTGTTCATGCAAATAGTTTTAAACCACCTTTATGCCACCATCTTTTTTGCATTGCATGAACTGCATGCCTTTAAACTGCATGTGGAAGTGCTACAGCTAACATTGGGTGCATGCAAATAATCACAGAATTTTATGCAAATGAACATTTAATGTAAATTGACAAGAACCATCGTAACTTTGTTGAAAATAGAGTTGTTTTTAGCAGCGATCCATGTTCTGTCTTATCTTGTCTCAGACTTGCCTTTAATTTCAATCCGGACAACATTAATATCCCACTTCTCCAAACTGAGGTTGTTCAAAAAGCTATCAACAACAACATATGCATTTTTCATAACCTTTCCACCGAACTCCACTTCAAAAGAAGTGAACAATTTCTTCAGCATTGGCATTCGTGGGTAAATTATGTAGGTAAAACTAAAATAGTTTGACTTTAAGCGCCACTGATGTTGCTTTAGAGGTAAGCGGTTACAATGCTCTGTTTAAAGAAGTCTGAATGAACAGAAAAGAGTTCTGTTTAGACACTCAAACGCAAATTGGCCAGAAAGCGGTCTGAAAATTGTGCACACGCTCGACTCACCTGTTTTTATCCACGCTGGTGCTGCTGTTGGCATACGTCAGTCAGCAGTTAGCGCCAGCGGCAGAGCAGACTGTGTTTGTGTACAGTGCAACAGGTCAGGCGGCGTTATCGAATCATGTGGTTCACAGTGTCTTTCTAGATTCTGCGCACTTCCTACGATGGCTGGAGCAGTCTGTCTGCAACACGGGGCCAAAAGGTGCCTCGTTACAACACTGCCTCGATTAAACAAACACGTCTTTTCATGCTTCCCGTACCCCCACCTCGGCGGACCCCAATCTCAGCCCTGTAAATGTGCACGGAGTGAGCTCTGTGTATTCTTCTAATAGACTAATGCGCAGAAACCTCTGAAATGAGCAAAGCTAATGACATCCCACAGGCACCGATCAGAAGTCTAGGATGCATGAATATTTTATTTGCGTGCATTCACGGCCAGTGTGATCACTCACTAAAACTTTAAGAAGCTGTTTGCGGCTGCGTAATTTGCATCGACAGAGGGGGGAGAACATGGGGGGGAGAGAGTGGAAAAAAAAGAGATGAAGTAGCTCGGGTAGGGGAGAATTAGGAAAAGTCCTGATTGAAGGCTTGTTTTTAGAAGTCCCAATTCATCTAATGTCTGAAATAAACACTATTTTCCTCCTGCTGCTTTTTCCCAGACACATTTCAACTAATGTTTCTTTTTCTTTCTTATGCAAAGAGCGGTACACACGGAGATATAATTATGATTCCCAAACAGCTACACAAGAGGTAAGGAATTACAGACATTGTTATTTTGCACTCCTTCTGTTTTGGCTGAGCTACAGCCACTGCATTAGTTTCTATTCATACACAAATGAGAAATATATCCTGCAAAGGAAAGCTTCCTGTACCCAAAGGTTTATCTTTAATAAACACATTAATTATATAGTAGCGTGACGGCACAGTCACAGCATTCATTCAGCGGCAGCGGCTTTGCACTAACGCTGTTTGAAATGGGTTCGACTGAGTAAGGAGAAAATTTCTCCGTTGATCTGGAGGGAAAAAATAAAATAAAATAAAATAAAAGCAGCTACGAGATTTTGCATGTTTTGATTAGATGTGCAAAGAACAACAGGCAGCGTTGTTGGCTGGGTGTTTGTTGCAGCATCTGTGCAAGCTGATCCATCAGGCCCTGAGACATTTCTGTGTAGCCGCCTGGTTCGGTTGCGTCAAAATGTCAGATGCATTAGCAGGATACTCGCTTCACCACTTCAAGGAGAACCATCCTGCGCACTAATGCAATATGGGTGCCCATTACCCCAAGCTGAGACTGGAGTGATGGTCAGCCTGTATTGATCTTTTCCTTCTTTTTCTCTCCCCCAACTCCCCCGATTGGTTCCACAGTCTCTCTCCTCTGTTTGGGCACCATCACACTGTGCACCCTCCATCTGGCTCCAGGTGAATCTGGCAGAGATAAATCTTGTTTGCACTTTTCTGTGTCTGTCTGGACTCGGGCCAGAGCGATGGAGTTCAGTTTTCCCATCAGATAAAAGAAAATGACTTACATTTGAGGAAAGCCTCCCACCAAGTATCGCAGTGGAATTGATTGCAGCATGTTGCCAGCACCCATGAATTCTCCGGCCCGGTTTTAACTCTGATGAGAGGGAGGAAAAACCCCTCCTGTTAATGTATTAGACTTATTGTATGTGCAACTGGAAAAGGGAAAGAGGAAGATGTTATCGCCCGCCGTTGAGGTTGAAAGTTGATGATGTTTTTGGCCGGAGTGTGTTTATTTGTTAGCAAAATATCTCACGAACAGCTGGACACAGTTTATGTTCAAGTTCGTCAAGTTTATTGTCATTCGCATTACACGTCGTACATGAGGTGAAATAATAAATAATACAGCATAACAGCAGCCCAAACATGAGACTAGTGAGCAGATGGTTACACATAAATTTACAGCAGCATGAGATCAGCAGCAGCATGAGATCAGCAGCACAGATAAGTCACTTATCACCAATTAAAGAGGCACGACAGTGATTTTTTTTTCATCTTTACATTGATTATTCTAGGGATTATGAGTGTAACAGCTTCAGGGTAGAAGCTGTAGAACCTCTTAAAAAGTTATATTAGAGTCAGCCCCATTCAAGATGGCTGTCAAAGCAAACTAATTGTGTGATGTCTGTTTTTATTTTTACTTTGCATTTACTATTAGAGACAACTAGGCATGTCTGTGAGCAAAATATCCCCTAAACCACTTAACATATTTTAATGGAATTATCAGAATACTATTACTCTGTAGACATCAATAATTGATAATCTTGTTGAGTTACTTACTTTCAAAATGGCTGCCACAGCTAACTGGCTTTAGACAACCTAAAATGGCTACAAGTCGGCCAATGTTACAGATAATAAGTCAAAAATTGGTGTGGTAGTAGCTGATAATTATCCATAAGACATAATCTGAGCTCTACACTTTGAGCAACACCGCTGTAGAAAAATTTAGGATTAACTGAGTCAGTTATGTTTGTCTGTTAGAAAAAAAATCACTGGTTGGACAGCTACAACTTATTTTATTTATTTAGTTATAAAATATGTTCATTTTAAAATACAATACAAAACAATCCCATAAACGATAACATACAAAATATAAAAATGAAAGGTAGCAGAAAGAAGAAAAACATCTTATTGAAATTACAGTAGAGTCAACTCAGTTCAAGATGGCTGATGCAGCTAATCGACTTTAGCAACAAAAAAATGTTTTTTAACTGAGTCAGCTGTTCAGAAGCGTGCTAATGTTTAAAGGTCTCACTTGTAAATGAGTCCTCAAGGCTCAGTGAGACTAACCTGGTTGAATGAAGTTGGATGTGGTTTTTGGGAGCCATTCCCAACGTATTGTCTGAGCTCTATCACATCACACAAGATCTCTAAATTTTGCATGAAGCCCAAGTCTACCCAAATCAGAAACAACTCTGTCATTTCTCATCAAAATACATTCTTAGTTTAAAACTCCTGCATGAAAGGAGGCAGGAGGTATTTCTTTAATTATACACCAGAGCTGCTCTAAATGACCTGTCCATGTCTCGTCCCAGGTTGGCGGTGGAAAGGCAAGCTGGATATGAAAGGATGAGAACATGAAAATGAGCTACATGTCGGCCTAATTTGATGTTTTCCCAAGTGTTCAGGCAGGGAGACTGAAGGGAGCAGGTCTGCCTTTGACCGTCAGGGTGCTGAATATGATTGCAGCGTTACAGTTCCCCCCCTCTGAGGTTCTAGTTTGGAGGGTGCATGTGAGCAGGAGGATTAACAGAGGTGTGGAAATCAGCAACAGCTTTTAATTTAAAGTGATTTGTATACCACCAGACCAAATGCCAACGCTGGCTTCTGCATTTTTTAATTTGAGGGCACCGAGGATGAATAATTGAAGAAGTTAATGCTGTACATGACCTATGCTGATCAGATAAGCTGAGAACTTCCGAGGGCCTCGTGAAATTGGCTATCACGATCGTTAAATTGTCTTTGACACATTAGTGGAACGAGGAGCAGAGGTCCCGGGTTCACGGCCCGTTTAGTTTTTGGTAATATGTTGCAGGACTGCCGGTAAATGAATTATGAGCAGCTTTCAGTGTCACAAAGCAGCACATCTTCTTTCTGCTGCACAAAGAAATTCAACATTTATACCGTCTATGGATGTATACAGTATTTAGAAAAAGTATTTCTGTCCTCACTTTCTTCAATGATTTTAATGCTTTAGAGAAGAGGAGCATCAAAAATGTGGACGCCTTTATAATTATATACCTGCAAATAACTATAGAAGTTTTAAAAAAATCAAAAATGTTTTATAGGAAGAAAGAAAAACAGCACCTGAGCCAGTGTTTGACCATGTTTAGTGCTTACAGAAGAGGCACACATTTTTGGCAACAACTACAGCTGATTATTGCCAGAAAATAGTCTTTTTGTTCTTGTTTGTGAGGATTTTTTTGCAATTCTTCCTGCAGAAAGCGGCTCATTGTGTGAGCTCCATCTTGCACGGGTTCCCTCTTTTGAAGTGGATCCACGGATTTTTGATGATGTTTAAGTAGGAGGCTGCAGGAGCCGGGGCAAACCTTTCAACTCTTTCTTCTCGCAGCAGTCACTTGTGGATTTTTAAGTGTGTTTAGAATCATTATCCTGCTTTCAAAGCCATACTATTTTTCAAAGAAAACGTGTGCTGCCAGACTTTGTTAGTATTCATTGAACTCTATATTTCCTTCACCAGTACAGTGGTTTTCTTTGTCATTCGTTGCAACACGAGCCCAGATGTTATTCGACTGACGTGCTTTAGCCTGGATGTTGTTTTTTAGATTTAATTCAGCCTTTTTTCCCCTCAAATGTGCAGCTCATTGCAGTCAAAATATTTATTTTGTTTAATTTATTATTCCACAAGAATGCTTCCGGACTGCATCAAGCCTAATTTAGTTCATTTCAACACTTTTAATGGTTACTTCTGATGTGGATGCAGAAATTATTGACAGTGCCTTACAGAAGTATTCCTTCCCCTTGAACATTTTTATAATCTATCAAACTTCGAGGTGTTTTGCAGGGTTTTTATTTGACTGATAAAGTAGCACTGGTTGTGAAGTGGAAGCAAAATGATAGATTGTGTCCTTCACCTCTTGCACAGTGACTGCTGGATATGGGCAGCAGTGACCCCCGTGAACCGAAATGGAAGAAGCGGGTACAGATACCATATACCACTTTATTTATAAAGCCCTTAAAAACAGCAACAAGGTCAACCAAAGTGCTGTACAGCAAAAACAAAACAAGTACACAGGATAAAATACACAGATCCAAAAAGGTAAGAAATGAGAACTAAATGACTAACATTATAGAATATAAACAAATTAAAATCAACTCACGCAGTGTCAAAATCCTGGGAATAAAGGAGTTTTTAAATGAGACTAAAAACTTTGAGAGAGGGAGCCTGCTTGACATGCAGTGGTAACTCATTCCACATTGTTGGACCTGCAACAGAGAAGGCCCTGTCACCTCTGAGCTTAAAACAAGTGCCTGGAACCAATAAAAAGCACTGGTCTGCTGACGTCAGAGAACACTGGGACATATGGCTGCAGCAGATCAACAAGATAGGAGGAGGCAGAATTGTTCAGAGATTTAAAAACATGCAGAAGGATTTTTAAATGAATTTGAAAATGAACTGGGAGCCAGTGCAGGGAGGCCAGCACTGGAGTAATGTGCTCTCTTTTGCATGTACCAGTTAAGAATCAGGCTGCAGCATTTTGAACCAGTTGTAACTGTGCAATAGAGATCTGACTGATTCCAAAATGAAGTGCATTGCAGTCATCAAGCCTGGATGTTATGAAAGCATGTGTTACTGTCTCAAGGTTTCTTTTGGACAGTATGGGCTTCAGTTTAGACAGTCACCTGAAAAAACAAACAGGATTTAACAATCATGTTTACATGACTTTAGTTTCATGGAAGGGTCCATTGTCACTCTCAGATTAGTGACTACTTGTTTTTCTAGTGGGGCTAGAGAGGAAAGGTTGATACAGGGGTTTTTGGTTGTGCCATTAGGAAGAAACAACATGACTTCTGTCATTAAAATTTAAGAAATTTAAAGCCATCCATCCAGAGTTCTAAAAGGTATTTTTGGTGTGGTCCTTGGCCTTCTTGATGCTGCTTGATCACAACAACCAGCTGCATGAGATTAAACCACACGCAGGCGGGCTCTGTTCATTAAGCAGGTGACTCCTGAACGCAGCTGGGTTTTTGTTTGTGGTATCAGAGGGGGTCCAGTGGGCAGAACACAAATGCACGCCATACTTTTCAGATTTTTATTTGCAAAAAAAAACAAAAAACTAATGTAAAACATGTGTTCCACTTCGCAATTGTACACATTGTGTTGATCTGTCACATGCAGTCACAATAAAACTCTTTGAAGTTTGTGTTTGTAACGTGACAAAATGTGGAAAAGTTCCAGAGGAGTGAAGTTTTCTCGAGCCGCTGTGCTTCTAATGACTCATGGAAGAAGTTTGTGTTTGCACAGGTGTCCCTGCGGAACAGCGCCGCAACCCCTGCAGCGCTGAATTGTTCCTAAAAGTCATTTGCACTCAAACTGGGGTTGTGATTAGACTTACAAATCCAAACCAACAAGGATTAGCTTTCTCTTCTGATTTCACTGATCCTACTTACACTGTTTTTATTAGTCGCCACCGCGATGCTTAGGCGAGCCAATTTATGTTGATTGTTTCGAACAAACAAGTCTGAGGAGTCTGGAATTTTGTCAAGTTTCTCCCTGTGATGACTTGAGTCGAGCAACCACCTGACGTGTTGGTTAAAGTTTGATTTGTTGTATATTTATCCCTTGAAGTGAGAACATCTAAATTGTATTCCTGTTTAGCACATGTTGCTAAGTGGCTAAAATCTCACCTTTATCTCTTCAAATTTGTGAAATGTTGCTTGGACAAGATATTTCTCAACAGCATTTGCAATTGATTTTACAAAAATGCGTTACTATTTTTAAATAAAATTCCAATAATGCCTTAAAGAACTAATTTAAAAATGGATTTTTTTTCAGCAACACTAACTCTAGAGCTATGACAGAGAAATAAATGCAAGAAATTGCATTTAGTCACAGTATAAACATAACAAAGTACATTTCACACATTCCTATTTCTTTCTTGCTAAGTATACTGCGTCTGATGATAATTCACAAATAAAAAAATAAAGCATGAAAGTATCTGAGCAGTCCATTTCTAAACCATGCTGAATAAAGTCAAATTTTGAATTGAAGCTGGGAGGAGATAAAAATGTTCAGAGTGGATTTATTTCAAATATGTTTTTCTCTGGGAGTGGACGCACAAACACCATCCAAACCTGAGCACATCAGTCGACACGAGGAGACTCAGAAACTTCCAGGGTTGTGCTTTTCTTTTTTATTATCACTCTCTGCCAGAGGTGGTGTAGGACTATGGGTTTTGCCTTTCCCTACATATTCTATATTTCTCTTTCTCTCTTTTTGTGTGGGTGCATGTGTCTGTACATTTGTGTGTCTGTTTGTTTGTACTTTTAGCAAAATACCATCGGACTGCACATAATATGGTCATAACTCTGTATAAAAGGCAGCAGGTAATCTACATTCCTTCAATAAATGTTTGGCCTTTAGTCTTTATTTATTTATGTTTTACATCTTATTGATGTTTGTGACTTTAAGCATAATGTACATGTACATAAATACATACATTTTAATACTAACAAGCGGTTTGACAATATCACTGAGGGGTTTGAACAGTGGATGGACTTGTGACCTCTCACACAGTGACTGCTGGATATGGGCACCAGTGACACCCCCCCCCCCCCATGACCTGAAAAGGAAGAAGCGAGTAAAATATTATGTATGTATGTATGTGTGTGTGTATGTATGTATGGTAAATGGAGCTTACTTAAATACCGTAGTGCTTTCCAGCCCCCTATGAGGGGCCCCAAAGCACTTTACAGCACCAGCCATCCACCCATTCACACACACATTCATACACCAGTGGCAGTAGGCTGCCATGCAAGGTGCCAGCCAGTCCCACCACGACACATGGTGTGGGAACTTGGGATTCGAACCTCCAACCTTCTGATCAGGGGTCGGCTGCCACTACCACTGTACCACGGCCGCCCCATATGACTCTCTGTGGAGACCCCTGAAGAGGAAACATCTGAAAGAAGAAGAAAGTGTAAAGCCAATCCTAAAAGTGAGGCCCTGTGTACTAGAGAACAAGATCTGTTGCTGATAGTGTACTCTAATGATACACTGGCTATAACCAACCACAGAAGCGTTGTTTTATTTTACTTTTGAATTATTATCTTTATACAGTTTACTAGTCCCTGGATTTTCTCCACTAATTAGGTGCAGTTGACTGTGGCTACACAATCCGGGTACTGAAGCATCTCCATGTAAACTGCTTTCCAAACATTTGAAGACGTGTGGGGAGTCAATAAGATCAGCTACAACATCATCCATGCTTGATGGTTCCTCGTTACACTTCTGAATATGTGCAGTCAGTGTGAACAAAATGAGAGCTTTGTTCAGACATCATACAGTACGGTGCTTTATAAATAGATCTGCTTGATTGCTGGAGATCTTGTTTAACTGAGTGTTCATACCTCCCATTTAGAGGCGTTTGCTGCTGCACCTGACACGTTGTGATGTTACAACATGCAGTCGAGTCTACACTGAAGAAAAACATGTTAACATTTTTTAACATTTGTGATTTTCAGTGTATTAAAGAAATAGAAGGCTTCTCTCGTATTTGATTGGTGTTGATTTTAATTTGATTCCCACTAATTGCTATTTTTGTCTGACTCTGGAGATAAGTGACTAAAGACAAAATAAGTTACAAAAATCAAATTATTTTTTGATTACATACTGTACCAGACTTGCTGAAACATTAACACTACATGTTTTAACATGGTCATTTGGAAAAACATTTTTTTTAAAATTCATAAAGATCTGATTGAGGGTTTAAGTTTTGTGGTTTCCACATTATTCAATTCCTTGTTACATCAATACCGCTATCGGTGTATGAATGTGTGTATGAATGGGTGGATGGCTGGTACTGTGAAGCGCTTTGGGGCCTCTCATGGGGGCTGGAA
>JARVGV010000111.1:15234649-15252824 GCA_031762435.1 Hypsolebias longignatus | reverse complement strand
TCTTTGAAGAAATGTTATCAGTTGTGTTGAGGGACCAACTGACCAAATTGAAGTCCATAGTTATGATTCGGAAGATTCTGTAGACGAGAGGATCTCAGACAGTTTCACAGACAAAAGCAAAGCAAAAAGCAAAGTGGAGACCGAGAGGATACGTCCGCCCTTGAGGAGAGCAAGTGGTGAAGTGTTGAATTAATAGGACACAAAAGATGAATACAGACATTTGTCAGCAGATGACATATATACAGTATATATATATATATATGTATATATAGTTGTATTGATATGACTTGAGGAAAGATCCTGCTTGAACAAGACTCGTTTTTTTTTTTTTTCCATAAATTTTTCTTTCATCCAGATACTTTTTTAAACACACCACCAGTGGTACAGCCAGTTTATTTAAGCTGCAAACAGGGTGAGGCCAGAACTCAAAGGTTCTTCTAACCAGTCTACTTTTGGCTCACGGTGCAGAGGAATCTGGCAGCACCACAACACTTTTCTTCTGAGTTTTTGTCTTTCAGTTTCTCTCATTCCTAACATTCTTTGGCTTCACTTCGTCTTTCCGGCGTGACTCTCTCTCCTCCTCCCCCTCTTTGTTATAATGTCTCATTTGTTTCTGTTTCACCTCTTGTTTCTCCATGTCATATATTTTTTATGTTGTCATTTCTGTGTCCTCACTGTCCTCACCTCAGTTTGTCATATAGCAATTTTGTCATCTTAACCCCTCCTCACTCAGCCTTTACTCTCACATCTCTCTTTATTCCCCTCCGCCCTTCAGTTCCTGCGGCACCCAGCTTCTTTCCTTGTTGCTGACTGAAGGAGATTGGAGCGGCAGGAAGCTATCACCTGTCATTGATTCTACACAGTCCATAGAACAGCCTTTCCCATCTCACTAATGCAACGATTAGTCCAGCCTCTTGTTGGAAAACTAAGACTGGTCTTTAAGTCCACATAAAGAAAAAAAGAACAATAATAAAATCTTCTGCAGCACATCTTTTTCCACATTTCCATACAGTCTCATATTAAAAGCCCTGAAGGTCATCTCTGCGGCAATCACTTTTGAGCCTGCAAGGACGTTTTGAACAATATTTCTTCTTTGGGATTTATCAGAAGCTTCAAGGCTTAAAGACTTCAACATGAGTGTTTGTTCTTTATTTTGATGCAGGTTATGTAAGAAAAGGAGCTCTCAGGTTAATGCAACAATTTTCAGTCAGGTCATCTGGACAGTTTCTTTTGTGTGTGTGCGTGTGTGCTGAAACGTTTCACCTTCCATCCATAAGGCTTCATCATCATGGAAGGTGAAACATTTCAGCACAAGAAAAAAAAAAAGAATAAATAAAGAAACTGTCCAGATGACCTGACTGAAAATTGTTGGATTGTATACCTGGATTATTGAGCATGAACTTTGTTGCTCTCAGGTTAATGTTCATCACCCACATTTCCTCAGTTACTGGTAGTATAACCAGCAAACTACCAACAGAGCTTTAATCAACATTAAAAACTGAACTGAATAAAAACATCAACCACTTTTACTCCATTTACAGGCCAATGGATGATGAAACATTTCAAACAATTCTCTGCTCTAGATTGTTTTCTTTGTTGGAAAAAATGTGATAAAAAAAAATCAGTTATGAAATCTTCAAACCTGCATTAATTAATTGCAATTTGTTTACTTGGAAGCATCATGCAAGCTCAAACCATGCTTGATTGACATCTAACATAGTTTAACAAGTTTACGATTCCACTTGCATGTGCACGTGCACATGCAGGATTGATTTTGCTCCTGGCCTTAAATAAATGTCAGCTCTACATGCACGTTCTAAGTTCACATTCTTAGTCAAATATGTGGCTCTTCAGCTACTAAACATTTACACCTTACTGTGATCGGTTGGCATTTGGTGCCAAACACATGATTCCCAACCAGTTTCTAAAAGCATCTCCATAGATTCTGTTGGAGGGACAAACAATCAAAGCCATTTAAAACAACAAAAGCCCTTTACCTGTGATAGATAAAAACATATTGCAAACCTTTATTAGAGAGGTGAAGAGAAAAATAGAGTTTGATTTTTTAAATATATTAAAAAAAAAAAACATTTGATTTGAAAACCATCTGGCTTACATTCAATTTTCTGCACAAGCCTTTTGAAGCTGAGCGATAAGAGAAAAAAGGGATTATATTTTACACTATTGCTTGAGAGGAGTCTTCCGATGCCATTGCATAATACTTGAATCCACCCTGTTAAATATTTCAATCAGAAATATCCCAACTGGCATTACCGCTGTGCGCGACCCCATTAATGCAGCTGTATTTCATTACAACGCTTCTTATATCTGGGACATGCATAATCTCTGTATTCTTTAAATACGTTTTTTTTTTTTTATTTTTTTTTTTTGTCCTTTAGTCAGGGTGGCGTTGGATGGGTTGCAAATACCTTACAGATGTGTTAGAAAAATACATGGCAGTACCAGAGACACAAGAGGGAGGAAAAATATGGAAAAACAAGGAGAGAGGAGAGAGCAGGAGGTGCCATGGCAACAGTAATAAGTAACAAAAACACTTCAGAACATATTAGTCTTCATTTCATGATGAGGTGTTCTATTTTCATGCAAAATACCAAGACCTCTGCAACATGGGGTCACCATCTGCAAGCAGCTTCCAATTAAAAGTGGCAGACATTCTTCATTTTCCTCTTTCGCCTATTTTGTTAACTCTTTGTTCACAATTCTCACTTGACTCTTGATTCTTCATTGGAGCTCAACTTAGAACTAAATGTATAGATTTTTTTTTGTATTTTGTAGATTTGTTATGTAAATTCATCAAAGTTAAACCAGATTTTGCAACCTCAACCTCAACTTCAACTATTTTTTTACCAGGTTTGTGCACCTTCACACACACACACACACACGCACGCACGTACGCATGCACGCACGCATGCACGTACGCACGCACGCACACACTCTGCAGCAGATTTTTAATAGTGTGAATGTTTATGAAGCATTCACACTATTGTGATTTACATATTTTTCTTCCGTACATTTTTAGG
Source organism: Hypsolebias longignatus (assembly GCA_031762435.1). Lineage (NCBI taxonomy): Eukaryota > Metazoa > Chordata > Actinopteri > Cyprinodontiformes > Rivulidae > Hypsolebias > Hypsolebias longignatus. The sequence goes on along the minus strand of JARVGV010000111.1, from coordinate 15,249,783 downwards.
CATCTTTCTCGTTCCACAGTCTTTGAGCTATTTCAACAATTATATTTTCAGCACTTTCAGGACAGTTCTGCTATAACTTTTGGTATTGATGTAACTTTAGCATTTTGAAATATTTAGCCTTTTCTGCCATTTTTTTCTTCATAGAAAATTAATTGATCGCATTTTACATCCTTCAGCTCTTTAGCTCTGTTTGCAACTTTTTACTGCTCCTTTCACATTTTGTTCAGGTTCGGCTTCTTTCTTTCTTTCCTTCTGCAAATTTAAACAAATTTAAGCTACAATACATTCAGCTAATTTCGGCAGTTTTTTTTCCCCAGCTGTTTTCAGCTCCTTTCCGATTCTTTCTGCTAATTACAACATTTTTGTGCTTCTTCTAACATCTTTCTGCTAATTTCAGCGTGTTATGCTCCTTTCAGCTTATTTCTGCTAGTTTCAGCATTTTCTGATATTTCAGCTTTTTTTTTTTTTTTTTTTTTCAAATGTTAGCTTTTTTGGCTAATTTCACATTTTTTGCACTCATTTCAACTTTTTTCAGCCTAACTCAGCAAAAATGTGCTCTCTCCACATCCGTCTGGTACTTTTAGCTTCTTTTTGATATTTTAGCCACTTTTCAGCTGTTTTTTTTTTAAATTATTATTATTTTATTTATTTATTTATTTATTTATTTATTTATTTATTTATTGCTAATTTAATTTTTTTTCAGATAATTTCCCCCCTTTTTTTTTTGTCTAATTGCAGCTTTCATCCTAATGGGGCAAATGTTTTACTTCTGCTTTGTTCTGATAATTTAAGCTTGTTCTACCTTTTTTGAAAATGTTAGCTACTTCAGCTGTTTTCAGATAAATTAAATTTTTTTGTGTTAATTTCTGCTACTTTCAGACCAATTAACTTTGTTCTGCTAATTTCAGCTTGGTATGCTCCTTTCAGCTTCTTTCTGCTAGTTTCAACTTTTTTTCAATTTCATCAGCTGGCTGTTTTATGCTAATTTTAGCTTTTTCATCTAATTTCACATTCTTTAAGTGTCTTTCTGCATTTTCAACTACTTTTCAGTATTTCTTTTTTTTTAAATTTCAGCATTTTCTGTTGTCAATTTACTATGTTTGAGCTCATTTTTGTTTATTTAAACATAATTCAGTAAATTCATGTTATTTCTGCTTTCTTCTGCTAATTAAAGCTTGTACTTTCATTTCAGCTTCATTTCAGCATTTTTTATAGCAAATTTCAGCTTTTTCAGCAAGTTCTGCAATAATCATTCATGCTGCAATTTCATAGGAAATGCAGTTTCTCTAATTTAATAACTGCTGTTTTTAATTGCTTATCACAGAAAAAGTAGTCACACACCCAATTAGCAGAACACCTCTGTGTTATTTTTCTTTATTTTGCCCTTTAAATAAATATGTTAATTTATTTAAAAAATAACTTTGTCATCATATCAAACACGTTATTCATATAATGAATTTTATTTTTCAAACCATTTACACAATGATGTGTAAACACTTGTACTATCTTCATTATTTCTGAGTGATGATTACAAAAATGTACAAAAATAATTTCCCCAAACAGCGCTACACATCATCTAAGCTGCAGACCGATTAAAAAATATATATCTTTATTTAATGGCAACCACAGATTTAATTGGTTCAAAGGCCTAAGAATCAATCAATTTGATATCAAACTCCATCTGTTCTTGACTGTTTCATATATTCTACACATCTGGTAATATGTGAATTCATACTTATCAGTGAATCAAAAAACTTATTAAAAAAACAAATCAAAACAAAACAAAACAAAAAAAGACATCATTAGTGTAGGTTTAACAGACAAATCAGCCAGTAAAGCTTCAGGTTTTTGGGGTGTTGTGTCCCTGCTGGGTCAGAAGTCCCATCTTTTAACATTTCACCTACAGTTACACTTGACCTGCAATTCTTTGCCAATATCCTCTGCATGCCATGCAACAAAAATAAGATCCAGAAATTTTGATAAATTCATAAATGTTCATTTAAAATAATTGGAAATGATAATTCAGGTTTGCCCAAAGGATTTAAAGTTCATCCATTTTCAAAATTGTGTTCTTAAATTCAAGCATTTCTGATAGTGTGACATTTTCTAGTGACATTTAAAGTTTAAGCACTGAGTTTTCTGGCACTCTGCTGTTGACTTAGTATCGTTCTCAAATGGCAGAGTGTATAAACGAACCGCAGTCTTTGTTCGTAGATAACAGCGAGGCTTTCACTCGACAGTGATGCCTCTGAATGGACTTGGCTGATGCCATTTGTCATAATTGCAGACATATTTCAGCTCAGAACCACGGTCACATGCACACACAGACACACACATATATAAATATGTACACAATAAACAACACTCTTATTTTATGACTTGTGTGTCTACTTATTCTGCTGTTGAATGAAACTGTATAGCCCGGGGTGTCTAATTATACTAATCGAATGCATACCGCCTGACATTTACTTATACATTTTTAATAGATGAAACAAAAGAATCTCTGATGGGATATGGTGCCTTCTTGACTTCTCATCTTCTCTCCATTCTCAGTTATCACTTCCTCCATCTATCTCTTTCCACCCGTTGACCTTCTTTCTTCTCCGTGTGACTCTTTACCCTTCACCTCCTGTCATTTTGCTTGTGGGTGTGGAGTAATTAGCAAAGCCTCCTACTTTTTATTCTGGTGTCAGACTGGGGAATTTGAGAAATGTCCCATAAAGATTATACGTCTTGATAAGGTTATCGCTGGGACTCCATTAAAAAAGATAGGCTGCACAATGGCTGTTTGTATCCTTCAGGGAAGATGGGAAGCACGTGAGAGATGACCTCAGACAGAACAGTCATCACAGTGCTGGAGGAAGATTTAAAAAACTTTACTTACACGAAGAGAGGAATGATATTTGGGGAAATTCTCCATTTCAGTAGAAAGAAAAAGCACCTTGATATGAAATAGAAATAGAATAGAATAGAAACAGCGTTTATTGTCACACGGATGGGAAATTCAAGTGTAACAGCAGCAACAGATAAAAAAATTCACACAAAAGTTCCTAAATGTTAAAAACAATATATAAAAAAGTAAGATAAACAATATCAATAATGTTCAATATGTATTGGAACATTGGTAAGGACAGACTATTTACAATACAGTAGTATAGGCAGGGTGTGTGTTTTAGCCGAGGTCGGCATGTATTTAATCTTTATTGAGTTTGTTGGGAGCAGTGATGGTTGTAGAGTCTAACAGCTGCTGGGAGGAAGGACCTGTGGAAACGCTCCTTTGTGCATTTAGGATGCAGTGATCTGTCACTGAAGGAGCTCTCCAGTTCAGCAACAGCTTCATGCATGGGGTGGGAGATGTCCAGCAATGATGTTATTTTAGCTAGAGTCCTTCTGCCTCCCATCACTTGCACTGGGTCGAGGGGGCAGCTAAGCACCAACATGTACTGGGCAGCTAAAATCAGAGCTCTTCTATTCTGGTTGGGTACGGATACCCCTTCTCTCAGTTGGGTGGCCTTGGAAAGGGCCTCAGTTAGATCCAGCTCTCCCTCTGCATTACTCTACTCTCGGCTGCCTATTCCTGTGAGACAAAAAAATAATAATAATAATTCAAATTTACCTCATTCATTGAATCCATCATAAACAGCTTCATCAGTTGTGTTCCTTCATGCACTGTGGAAATGTTTGATGCATTTGTGCAAGACAAATGTTACAGGTGCAGGTTTAACTTGTTGGTTTGTTTGCTGCGGACAGATGTTTAAAGCATCAAACAGGATTAATTATTGTTCCAAGCTTTTGCTGAGTAGTAAAATCAATGTGGGCTTTGTGCTCAAACATTGTGCTTTTCATCACTTGCTCTTATTTTCATTGACAAAACAAAAGAGGTGCCAAATCTTGTATTCTAACTTCCCTAAATTTCCCTTTTTTTCCATCACCCATTGCAGATCTGCATTTTTTTTAAAACCTACATGAAAAAAGTTTATATATTGGGGACTTTAGAAGCAGTCCACAAGTCTCTCTCTCGCTCTCTCTCGCTCTCTCTCGCTCTCTCTCGCTCTCTCTCGCTCTCTCTCGCTCTCTCTCGCTCTCTCTCTTTGTATGGGGAATGATGGCACAGAGTTTAGAGAAGGTGGGCCTGTGATCAGGTTGCTGGTTCAACTCCCTGTGCCGTCAACATCAAAATGTGAATAGGAAAGGTGAAGCACCCACACCTGCCTACACCCTCATTAGCCCCGCTCTGGGCCCTTGAGCAAGGTCCTTACCCTGCACCATCTGCTCCTCTGAGCACCATAGATGGAGATGTCAGCTCTCTGCTCCACACAGAGGGCTGTGGGAGCTCGGGGGTGGGGGGAGGGGGGCTGGGGGTCTGTGGTTGTGTCAGGAAGGACATCTGGCGTAAAAACAATCACCAAGTCTTTGTGAGAGTTAGTTCACTGTGACGACCCCTGAAGAAAGAGCAGACAAAAGAAGAAAAAATAATTATACCTTGATACAACATGATACAGTACACAATGTTACATAAAAGCTAAATATGAATAAACAAACAGAGATAAATATTTTAAATAAATAAATAAAATAAAAGCTTACTTTACCTGGGATACCATTTTTACATGAGTGAGCTTTTAACTATGTTTAAAAGAATTAGCAGTCAAATGTATTTATTTATTTTTATTATTAACCTTTATTTGACAAGGAAAATCCCACTGGAATCACACGTCTCATTTTCAAGCTTTTCTGGATCTGAAGGCAACCTAACGTGCATGTTCTTGGACCGGAGTCCCCAGGACAACACACACACACAAACACGAGGAGAACATGCTAACTCCACACAAAAAGACCCCCGGTCCACCCCAGGAATCGAATGCACGACCTTCTTGCTGTGGGGCCACAGTGCTAACCAGTAAGCTGTCGTGCAGAGGAGAACCAGAAGAGGCATGAAGGACACACAGTGCAGGTGAGGTGAAGACATCCGAAATATAAAAGCGTTGAATATCTTTGTCTTTCATGCAGCAACTTTTCTTCCTCAAGTCCCTTTTTAGTTTTGACAGAAGATTTTGCTCAAGCTCTTCTGGTGAAAATAGAAAAAAACAAATTCCTAGCTTTGTTGGCCACCAGCGTCCTCTCACTGTCCTGTACTCTGGCAGATGACGTCACCTGCTCACCTTCAATCTCCTAAAGGCACCCACCAGAAAAACCAGCAGAAGAACACCATGCAAGAGCAACATACATGTAATCACATGTTACACATGGTGTCAGCCATTATCGTACCCGTGTTTGTACCAAACAGTCAAACCTTTACATCCCCTGGTCCAACAAAGGAACTGAGGAGTTGCTGAAGAGGAGTCGAATTAGAATGGTGACCAGGTGCGAGTGGGAGGAGCTGAGGCTGACTGTGGAAAAGTACTGGAAAAATGGACTGGTGGTGCTGGGAAGCAGATGAACTGAACCAAACACAAAATAAACTAAATAAATGTATTAAAAAATAGATCCTGATGGGATGAATCTGTTGTGGATGCAAAAGGTCCAGGAGGAAAACCCAGACATCCCTCTCTCCCAGTGACACAATCCAGGACACTCTGGGAGACCATAAGGTGTTTCAGATGATCAAACTTTGTTTTTAAAAATGTTTGTGGCGTCAACATGTCGGTCACGTACTGACCAGTGTTTGATTTTTAAATTATGAAAATACCAGAAAACGAAGGATAAATGCTGGCTCACCGTTTAGTGAGAAACAAGTCAGTGTTGTTTTTTTTTATTTGTTACATTTTAATTTATGGTTTATTAAATGTTTATAGCCTAATTAACAGCAGTGATATTAATGAATTATTGATAAGTGAACACTTATACTAACGAGTACAAAGATGCACATTTTCCAACACATCATTGTTTTCTAATTAGATGTAATATTAATAATTGAGATTAATATAAAATATTTAACAGTTTTACAACAGACCAATGCACATATACATAACTATCAATCTCCATAGTGTGAGCTTATAGAGTTTCAAATCATCTATAGAGATAAAAACCTCAACATTTCTCTCTTTTCTGATTAAATATTGAAAGTAAATGATCATTGGCCCAAATCATTATCCGCTGGCGCTCGTGCTGTGTAATGACATCGTTAAGTGTTTAAAAAAGCTTGAGAGATGACAAGAGAACATGAAAAAGAAAAATGTTGTAAAGAAATAGAAAGGGCAGCTCTGTTAAATAAGAAAAATGTTCTTGTCACTGAAGACGAAGTCATTAAATCAGCAATAAACAAACAGTATGAATATTCATCACTCATGGAGGAGAATGACGATGAGGATTATGATTAATTAAAAGGAACAAAAAGTTAAGTAACAGTGTGTCTTTTTTAAACTTTATTGCAGTGTGTGAATGTAAATACTTTCTTTCATATGGAAGTATTCTGGGAATCAAAGCACATTGTTTTTCAACTTGTAAGATTTTCAACAAAGATCTTGCCTGTTAAAACTTGGATTGTTTGTTAGGGATGAAGTTCGGCTACAAACACACTGAAAATCAGCTTCACTTCTACATTAATGACTGAGTTACATGTTTTATGTGTTTGCTAATAATTAGCTGACCTTAAAGTTGAATGAACTTTAGATGTACAAAACATGGAGCACCCTGAGAGTCCTGCAGCGCAACTCCAAGCTATCCATAAACTAAATATGATCAAGTCTCATGGAAAAACAATAAATAGACAGAAATAAGGAAAAAAACATCTTAAACTGGAACCTGTGGCGACTAAAATAAAAGCCTGTACAAAAAAAATAAATAAAATGTTTTCTAGTGGGCATGCACCAACAGAGTACAAAAACAAATAAAAACTCCTGCTGTGGCTTATCAGGCTAAAAAAAAAAAAAACTATTTGTAAGAAGTTTGGATTCAACATTTCCATTGTCTGACATTTTGTTTGCACGTGGAGGACCATCGTTGTCCTGTGAGGGAGTCATCAGCCAAAAAGACCAAAAAGTAACAAATGTCCTCCAAGACCTCGTTCACATGACTCCGTCTAAAGAAAAATTCAGAAACTGAAGAAAACGTTGACAAAATCACAGCAGACCATGAAGACGAGTCGTCACGGAGATGATGAAACATACGGACGGAGAAGAAGAAGAAGATCAGGTCGAACAAATTCATCGTCACATGAAGCTTCCCCATCCATCTGCTTTTGTTGTTCATCCATCCATCAGTTCATCCATCCATCAGTTCATCCATCCATCCATCCATCCATCCATCCGCCTGTCAATCCATCAGTTCATCCATCCATCAGTTCATCCATCAATCTGTCCATCCATCCATCCATCCATCCATCCATCCATCCATCCATCCATCCATCCATCCATCCATCCATCCATCTGTCTGTCTGTTTCTCTGTCAGTCTGTTTGTCCGTCCATCTGCCCGTCCATCTGTCCATTCGTCGTTTGTCCCTCCATCTATCTATTTGTCTGTCTGTCTCTTTGTCCATCTGTCTCTCTGTCCGTCCACTCATCCGTCCATCCACCCGTCCATCCACCCGTCCATCAATTTGTCCATTTGTCCATTCATCTCTCCATCTATCTGTCTGTCTGTCTGTCTGTCTGTCTGTCCTTTTGTCTCTCTGTCTGTCCATATGTCCGTCTGTCCATTCGTCCTTCCATCTATCTCTGTCTGTCTGTCTGTCTGTCTCTCTCTCTCTGTCTGTCCATCCATCCGTCAATTCGTTCCTCCATCGTTCTCTCTCTGTCCGTCATGTCTTTGTGAGTCAAACACTGAAATCAAAGGACGCACGCTGTTTGGACAAACCAGGCTCTGCCTAAAAAGTCAAAAGTCATCTGTCCTTGCTGAACTTCTCCAATGAAAATACCTCGCACCAGAGTATTATTGTAATTTTATTAGTTTTTATGACCACTTTACAATATTTTGAATTAATCTCTGAAACAAATGCCATTACAAAATGTTTTTTTTCCCTTTAAAATAAAGTTCACTAAATGTTCTACCCTCCAGAAAAAGGAAGCAGAGATGAGACTATTAGGCATTTGCGTTAGCTAGGACGTGCAGCATTCAGTAGAGAAATGGAACGCTCCCAGACTATTTTAAGTTCTGATCTGTGTCACGGTCCATAGAAACACTCATCATTATAAATGGAGGTCTGGTTTTTATGAAGCATTCGTTAATTAGGGCAGGTCTAGCCGGGAGAAATGCACACTGTAGAGGGGAAAAGAGAACATTATTTATCCTTGATGCATTGATGGTCGACTGAAATGAGCAGCAGCTGAGTCATTCAGCTGCAATTAGCCTTTATTACCTTTACCCAGCTGATGTGACTGGATAACAAAAAGTACAACAGCGTTAAAAAAGTGAAATGGAGATAAAAGTTCTCACTGGAGAAAAAAAAGTGACTTCAGCAAGAAAAGTCAAACAGAGAAAGAAAAAGCAGCACAACAAGCAACAACAGTGTTGCTCCAGCCCCGCACAGTCTGCTGACCCACATTTGGCTGTAAAAATCCACACACACACACAAAATCCATAAAGGCCTATTTTTTCTATTTGTTGTTTGAAATCAAGCTGATGCTCCAATACCAATCTCCTCTTTAAAAGCCCATCACACTGAAACCTGATGCCTTCAGCCCGTCGGTTGTAAAGTGGAGAGAACCTGTTCAGCACCTTCAGCACCTCGCCGCCTCGGGCAACAGGCTGTGGCGCCACTTAGACAGCCTGCGTTATTTATAATGCATCCTGTTTTTAATTAATGCAATTTCCTACATGAAAGAGGTGATTAAAGTTCCACGGAGCTTCAGAGGAAGAGACTCCACTTGAGTCAAAATTTGATGAAGCAGTGTTTGTTGGTGTGTTTCCAACGCCCAGCAGCACACGACTGCTACTGCCGCAGCCAAGCTGCTGCTGCTGCACAACTTCTGTTTCATTTCCTGCAGGTCGCAATGGGTGGATAATTGGTCCAGAGCTGAGCCATTCTCCTTCTTCCCCCCTCTTTCCTCAGGATTTGATGAATATTTTACTGCGCTCACCCTGGAGAACAATCGCAGGAACGTGTGGTTTGCAGAGTTTTGGGAGGAAAACTTTGACTGCAGGCTGCTCAGTGCTTCAAAGCGAGAGGACACCAGCCGCAAATGCACAGGTACATGAGTTTTAAATCATGACACAATTAGGGAAATGTGTCCTGCCTTACACTAGAAAGATGATGATTAAACTGCTTATTAAAAGCTGCAGGCACCGTAGCCTGATGGGGTTTGATTCGGCCCTGCTCGTCTGTGTCTAACACCAGGTGTTTTTACCCTGCAGCTTCTGGTCAGATAAATTGTACTATTAGAATAATTACCACACACCACATCCTTTAGTCACACTACAGTAACAGACCATCTGTTCCCAAGGCCAACATCCTGCAACTCTTACATTTCTGGTATTCCACCTTAACTATGCCACCTTGACAGCAAGCAGCTTTATTGTGTGAGTGTTTATGAAGCTTTCACACTATTGTGATCCTTTTTTTTCCTGTACGTTTTTCGGCGTGATTCTCATCGTGCAGTTTTCAAGCTATTTCAACAAATCATAGCTCTTTTAGGACAATGCTGACCAAAAAACTTTTGTCTTTTGGTATTGGTGCAATTTTAGTTAGTTTTTTTTTTTTTTTCGTTATTATTTATATTTAGCCTTTTCTGTCAGCTTTTTTCTGATAGAAAATGAATTGAGCATCTGTCAAATCTTTAGATCTGTTTACAATCTTTTACTGAGCCGTTCACATTTTGTTCTGGTTCAGCTTCTTTCAGCTTATTTGTGAAAACTTAAACTTTTCAGCTACTTTCAGCTCATTTCAGCTGCTTTTTCACCCACATTTTTCTCCTTTCAGATCCTTTCTGCCAACGACAACATTTTTGTGTTTCCTCTAACTTCATTCGGTTAATTTCAATTTGCTGACCTTCTTTCAGCTTATACTGGTATTTCAGCTACTACTGTTTTATGATAATTTTAGCTTTTTCAGCTAATTCCACATTTTTTGCACTCATTTAAACTTTTTTCACTCTAATTTAGCAAAAATACGCTCTCTATTTCCTTCTCATAAATTAAGCTTCTTTTTGCATTTTTAGCTACTGTTCTGCTGTTTGTTATTTATTTAGTAATTTATTCTAATTTCTGCCTTTTTCAGATTACCTTGGTAAAACTTTTTCTTTTTTTTTTTTTTCGTCTGCTAATTTTTGCTTGGCCTACGTTTTCAGCTTTTTAGCATTGTTTAGCTAATTTGAGCTGATTTCAGATCATTTCAAGTTTTTCATAGTAATTTCTTCTACTATCTGTCTAATTAACTTCTTTATGATAATTCCAACTTGTTTTACTCTTTCAGCTTATTTCTACTAGTTTCAGCCTTTTCTACTGTTTTGCTGTGGGTTTTTTTTTTTTAATGCCATTTACAGCCTTTTCAGCCAAGTCCACATTTTTAAGCTATTTTCAGCTCTATCTGCTCATGGTAGTTAAGCTTTTTTCTGCATTTTCAGCCACTTTTCAGCTTTTCTTTTTGTTGTTGTTGCTAATTTCAGCTTTTTTTTAGCTATAGTTTCCTAATTTCTGTAATAATTTCTGCTTATTTAAACATAATCCAGCAAATACAGTATGTGTTCTTTTTGCTTTCTTATGCTATTTTAGGCTTGTTTTTCTATTTTGGCTACATTTCACCATGGTTTTAGCTGTTTTTCAACAAGTTCTTCTGCAATAAGCATTCACACTGCATTTTCGCAGGAAATGCAATTTCTCTAGTTTCAAGGAGCATTTACAAGAGAACTTGTCATAAATCTGAATAAAATCTATTCATGAAGCCATTCTGCTCCAGCGCCACCTTTGTGTTGTATTAATGATAGTGTTGTTTTCAGCTGTGGTGCATCCTCACATTACCTAAGCTGCGCCTGCCAACGGTGTGACAGGCATTTCACTGCATGAATTATCTACGTGAGTGACGGCTGAGATGTGGGCCGCTGCATTAATCTTCCTTCCATTCGCGGTGATGGCAATGGCAGCGTGACACAAATGACTCTTTGCCTAAGGATTTTGTTTCCTATAAAATTGCTTGTATAGTGTCTTTCATCATGTGTCAAAGACAAAAAGATGCTCCTCCACTTTGCTGAGTCCTACAAACCCCTCTGCAAAATGACTGTAAAACTCCATTTTTTTCCTTCAATTGCACTGAAAATGGCTGTACAGAAGCTGCTCTGCTTTCTCTTTTTTAACCTCCAACCAGGCTGATTTATCTGCACATGAAGTACTGACAGGATGGCTTTTTGCATTCCAGGACTGTTCACTGAACTCCCTGCGCAAGGCTGAGAAAATCAAAAAGGTTACGTGTGGGCTGAGACGTATGTTAAGTTTTGAGAAATGAACTGAAATGTCAGAGCAGATTGCTTCCGAGCTCCTTCGGTTAACAAAAGAACGCCACATCCCTGTGTTTTCCTTATTAACGTGATCACTGAGCTCCCACGGACAGTTATCGGCGAGGAGAAAATACTCTTCTAGGATTCAATTTTCTCGTGATTGCATTTTTCTGTTAAATACGATAATTACAATGACGGCAACGACGATCGTAAAGCACTCGAGCAGCGGACATTTTTAATAAAACGTTTAAAGACGCGTTTTGTACCTGCCTGAAGAAAGCTCGGCTTGTAGGGAAAGCAAAAGTAGAGGTTGAGAAATATGTATTCACACTGTGTGTTGGCGAAACCTTTCCAGCAGCTCTTACTGAAAGGGCAGCGCGCTGGCAGGAGGATTTAAAAGCAGGAAGCTGCTGCAGCAGAGTCTGTAACTAAAGTTCATGGCGATCTTCATCTCCGTTCAGATGGGACAAATGAGGTTCATTGTTGGCTGCCTATTACTTTGTAGCACACCAAAGTAATTCAGTCTGACTCTGCTGATTTTGTCACAAACACTTCTGTCTCACAGCTCAGCTGGAGAGCTGATATACCCCAGAATTAAAAGTGTCCTGTGATTTTCTTTAATGCATTGTCCCCTTTAGGAGTCATTCCTCCACAACTGAAGCTGAAGAAGCAGCAGCAAATGGTTGATAGGGGGATTAAGAAGATGCTGATGAGAGTTGGAGCTGAGGAAATGTGGAGTTTAATTGTTCCTGATGCGTCGAGCTGAAAACTTCTTTTGTTCCCTCCCTCTCAGGTCAGGAGCGCATCGGGATAGACTCCAAGTACGAGCAGGAAGGGAAGGTGCAGTTTGTGATTGACGCAGTGTACGCCATGGCCCACGCGCTGCACAACATGCACAGGGACTTATGCCCCGACCATCCTGGCGTTTGTCCACAAATGGAGTCTGCAGATGGAAAGACTCTGCTGAAGTACATTCGCAACACCAGCTTCAACGGTGAGTGACAAGATGCAAGAGCTTATTCATCGCAGCCTGCGTGAGCAGAAAAGAAACTTTTGCGGATGAAGTTTACGTGACATTTTAACTCCACCGTCACCATAGTAACCGAGTTAAAATTAAACTGCTGGCTACTTCCCGTCACCGCAGCTATAATCTATTCTTTTAGCTCACCTGACAGCGCGACACGAACCTTGTCCTTCGTCTTTGAAGCTCCGCTTTGAACGTAGAGAGCGGAACGTGGAGGAGAAAGAGGAGAGTTATGATGTTTGATTTTCTCAGGTGTTAGTCGTCAAATGCTTCCGGCCACGCATTTACATGAGACACAAGATTTGTTTCAGTTTACGAGTCTAATCTGCTGTAATTTGATAACCACACATCATTGTAAAGATGCTCCTGCTCGAGCCACCTCTGCGCCCTGGAGGGCTTCCTTCTTTGCTGTTGTGTTTCTACGTTGCTCATTTTGGAAAAATAATAAAACCCATATCATAACAAAGACTGTGAACAATAAACAAGAGAAGCTTAAACACAAATAATAATAATATTGGAAGGTGACTTCTGCTCAGCTGGAGATTTTAAAATCACGTGCAAGAAACTGAGACAACATAATTTAAGTATCTAAAAAAGTTGAGTCGTGTCCTCTGGACATTAAAAAAAAAAAAAAATGTCCAGAGGACCTGACTTAACTTTTAATTTTTTTTATACCTGGATTATTGAGCATGCATCAGGATATACAAAGTAATTTAAGTATAGTAGTCCCTCGATTATGGCGGGGGTAACGTTCCAGTCATCACCGCGATAAGTGAAAAACCATAAAGTAGGAACTCTATACTTATTTCAATATGTACATACATTTTTAGGCTTTATAAATATTTCCCCACACTCTTGCAATGTTCTAAACTCTTAAACCTATGTCATTTTAACAATAGGCATATATGTACTGTGCAGTACTGAAACATTTATAGTGCTCACCAGCTCTGCAGACCAGCAGCTCAGTTCCAGTTGGGCTTGGTTCCAGTTCTGCCGATCTACTTTGCAGCACCGCCCCCCCCCCCCCCCCACACCACCACACACACACACACACCTCCAGGTTGATGGTGGATAATTGAGCTTCAGGATTATTTGCAACTTTTCTGCCAGTTCTGTGATTGATAGATTGATAGATCTTTACTTCTGACTTTGAATTGCAAAACTTTCCCTCCATTTCATCAGAAACCAGCACTGTTGCCTTCTGGGTAGTGTAGTTTGTTTTAACCTGCATTTCATCCATCCATCCATCCATTGAAAGAAATTGAAAGAAGACTACAAAATGGCAGCGCCTGTCCGAAGTAAATTTTTTCGTCCGTCATATTAGAGTTGACAATCGTCTATCATGTATAATCTTACGTTGGAAAAACTGCGAAAGAGCGAAGTAGTAGTACTGTATAGTAAAATATTTTATTACATGTTTACTTCTAAACAAAAGTCAGTTATGGAGAAATGATTCCAGGTAACATAGCACAAAAAGATAATTGAGTTGTCGTCTCCCCTCCCCTGTGAAATGTCTGCATCACTATGTGCTTATGTGCGGGGTGTTTTTTTTATTTTATTTCAGGCTGTCTTTCCTCAGCCAAGGAATGAGCCTGATAGGACTTTTATTTTCCTGCCTCCAAATCCTACACGTTGTCACTTTCATTACTTTTTTGTCTGTGTAAACAGATCTCACTTGTTAATGAGTCTTCCAGGCCCAACTTAATGTAGCTGTATAAATAAATGTTGAATGAATGAATAAATGAATATAACCTAAAAATGATATTCGGATGGCTGAGTGGTAGATCAGTCGTCCTCTAATGCAAGAGTTGGAGGTTCTATTCCACCAGCAGTCACATGTTGAAGTGTCCCTGAGCAAGACACTGAACCCCTCGTTGCCTCTGATGTGTGTCCCATCAGTGTATGACTGTGATAAAGCTCTGATTAGTCTTTGTACAGATCTAGTAGAGTTCTGTATGAATGGGTAAATGAGGACACAGATTGTGTTGTAAAGAGCTTTGAGTATCTTGATGATACTATATAAGTATATAGTGTAGCACTGTATCCATTTTACTATTTAACATATGATTTCAAGTTATTGTTTGAAGGATCGATTGGATGAGAGAGAAGGGTGAGCTAACTGTGGAATTAGATTTAAAATAAAATAAAATAGATTTATAAAAAATGAGGAGTCTGATTAGAACCAATCCTCCAAACAAATATTAAATTATTTAACAATACCCAGCCTTAACCTTTAGCAGGAAAATGTCCGACATGGTGAAGACATTGGCCTGGATCCAGTGGTCTGGGTCCAAATCAGCGAGGCTGCAGGTTATCTTTTCACGTCCACAGAACGAGAGCGTCAGAGGAACACAAATGTCAGACGTCTTTTCAAATCACTGCTGCTTGCAGGCAAATGATTCGGTTTCTGTCTCAGGTGGGTCGAAGCTGGCGTGTGTCCAAACTGTGTTTTGCAGTCGATGTAGATCCTTGGACGGAAGAGGACAGTCCCGTCTGTGTCCTCAGAACAGAACGTTCAGTTCAACAAGCCTAAACAAACCTAGGTGTTGCAGGTGTTGCTTCATATTTTAGTGGTCTATTTACAGCTTTGCAAAAGAAAAGCAAAAACACTGACATTCAGTTCTGAGACGGCCAAGGTCGCCCAGCGAGGCCTTCGCTGGTTATCAGGCGCTGGGAAATGCTGACGGTGAAGAAACGTTCTCCTCCTCCAGATTGAATCAGGAGAGACCCAACAATCTGTCTTTTT
>JARVGV010000111.1:15190602-15201556 GCA_031762435.1 Hypsolebias longignatus | reverse complement strand
CTCTCTCTCTCTCTCTCTCTCTCTCTCCCTCCCTCTCTCTCTCTGTTTTTCTAAAATACTCTTTGCTTTTGTGTCCATTCTTCGCCATATCTGAACTTTAAATATGTTTTTTTGGCTCACACTCATGAATGGAAGGCAATCATGTCTGTCTGTTAGCAAAATATCTCATGAACCAATGGACAGTTTTCTTTTATTTTTTTCATACAACCTTTATTTATACAGGTTAGTCTCATTGAGCCTCAAGGACTCATTTACAAGAGATATCTGTTTTAAACAAAGAACACACATAACAGTAAACACTCATAAAAAAGCATAGAAAAAGAAAAACAAATGGAAGAAAATTATATTAAAAATGAAACAAAACAGCATTATAAAGATTGTATTAATAATTATTTAATAATTTTATTAATCATAATTAATGAAACTCTCAGAAAGTAATTGTTGGATCTACAACTGATTAATTGTTACAAGATGGCTGCAACAGATAATCAATATAAGCAAACACAAAATGGTTAGAACAGTGAATTTTTCAGATGTTGAGCCAGACCTGTGTGGTAGTAGATGAGACTTATACCAAACATGTACTTTTTGCACTAAAAAAATCACAGTAGGTATTTGTTTAAAACTTCAATTGTAACTGTTGGAGGCAATCCTGTCTGTTTGTTAGCAAAATATCTAAAAACAAATAAAAAAACTACTGATCAGCTTTGAATAAAACTCAGAAAGTGAGCATTAGACATCCAACTGTGACTGATTATCTCTTTGAAAGCAAGATGGCTGCCACAGCTGACACAAACCAGCAAAAAAAATTAAAAAAAGTTATTACTCATTTAATAAAACAGATGGTTTTAATTTTTTTTTTCTGGGATCAATAAAAGTATGTATATACTGTATATAGATAGCTGTTTATACTGGTGTGACAGTAGAGAACAGCCCTTCCCATCAGATCACCAACAAACAAGTGCAAGACATTTGCCTAAAATGATGGCGTGCAAAGTTGCAATCTTCCAGACAACACAATTTTCTTTATTTGGAAATTGCATGTATGGCTTTGTGAATTTCATTGACTGCTTTGTTTGTGTGCAACAATCACTCTTGAGAATCTGCAGCATATTGCAGGCTCTAATATTTTGCCTTTTCCCTATTTTTTCTTGTCCCAAGCATACCCTTGGTGAAAAGATGTGCTTGCATGTACCTTGTATATGTTAAATATCTCTTTTGACTTGGCTGCACTGAAGATTAGACGCTCGTGCTTGCTTTCAATGAAATGGCACTTTTTCCTTCAAACAGCTGAATCAAAGCTCGGGCTGAGGGCAAAAACAAACGCCAGCAGCAGTTAAACCAAAGGCAGATCACCTGTGGCTTCAGCGTGAGTTGATAGAGATGTTTAAGTGCTGGCTGGCTTTGAAACGAGACCACAGAGCTGAGCCTTTTATTTCAAGCAGCGGCATTAACAGTGTAATTTCACATCCAACCGCTCTTCTACTGTCATTTCAAAGCCGAATTAATTCCTTAAGAGGGAAAAACGAGGAGAAGAAACGGGTGGTTGACAGTAAAAACGCTGCACACCAAAAAAATTTAAACAAGTTGAAAAACAAATAGAAGAAAATCCAAGCTATTACTGTGTGTGTACATGCGTTCATGTGTCTGTCTGTTGGTAAAATATCTCATGAACCACCAAATGTAATGGACTGCTTTAAGTCTGACAATTCCCAACATGAGATGCTCAGTTTAAAACTCTGGCATGAAGCCTTAAATTTCTTCTAAGACTGATCCCAGTTCAGTCAACACTAGCTCCTTCACACAAATCCACCTTCAATCTCCAAAGAACTGGGAGTTTATCTTTGGCCGTTATGCAGGAAGTCCAAAGTCAAATGATGATAAATCAATTCAAAGTGTGAATTATAGTCCTACCAGCCAAACTACATTGCAGACGGTTGTGTTTCTCATTTTTCAGATAGTGGCGAAGTGTGGAGCAATCTCCATTTGATTAAACTCTACCCAAAGGCTGCATCAATTATGCATCTTCACAATGGAGTTAATGGACTGCAATAGCAGCCGAGGATGACTTGACTAAATTTCCACATGACATGGCAAGAAAAATATCACTTCTATAATGTAACCCTCTCCAACAGCTTGTCTGGAATGACAAAAGAGCACGTCTGCCCGCAGCCTATTAAAAAGAATTACAATATCTTTTGTTAATTTGTCTGCTAATCGGTCAAACCTCACTCTGTCAGAACTGTTTCAATGAAAAAGTGGAACGCAGCGCACACTGTTGCTCTGTTGTCAAACGCCATGAGCTGCATCTGCATCATAAAACAATACTTTATAAAACTTTTAAACTCTGATTTCCAATTTTGTTTACAATTAGTTAAAATTCATGGTAAATTCTTGAGAAATAGTTCTGCAGTCTCTCTGAAAGTCTTCTTTGAACAGTGGTTGTTTTGATACGCACTGGATACTTGTACAGCTTTTGAGGACTGTTTGTAAGCTGCCTTACTCCGACAAATTAACCATATAGTCAGGTCAAATTTATTTATGAAGCGCATTTTAAAAACAACAGTTGTTACAAAGGTGCTTAACAATATACATAAATGTCAGTAATTAAAAATATAAATATAAATACATAAATAAATATAAAATGAATTAAAAATATCAAAAGAAAACCATAAAACACAAAACAATAAAACACAAAATCAAATCACACTGTCAGTGAAAACAGATGTGTGTGTTTTTTTTTTAAAGAGAATAAAAAACAGGAAGTGAAGCGGCCTTGTTGGGGGAAGATTGTTCCAAAGTTTAGGGCCCTTGACTGAAAAAGCACCATCACCTCTGAGCTTCAGTCTGGTTTTTGGTACAACCAAAAGCAGCTGGTCAGATGATCTCAGCATCCGAGAAAGAACATAAGGTTGAAGTAGGTCAGAGAGGTATAAGGGTGCAAGATTTGTGCATTTAAAGGTCAATGGGAGAATTTTAACATCAATTCTTATGTGTACAGGGAGCCAGTGAAGGGAGGACAAAACTGGTGAAATATGCTCAAACCTACGAGTTCCTGTTAATAGCCGAGCTGCAGCATTTTGTACGAGATGGAGATGTGAAAGGTAGACCTGACTGACCCCAACATAAAGCGCGTTACTATAATCATGTCAGAATGTAATGAAGGCATGGCCTATTTTTTCAGTGTCAGATCTGGTCAACACTGAATCAAGCTTATCTGCCTTAACTGGAAGAAGCTTTTTTTTTTTTTTTTTTTAAACTACTGTTTGTAAAACAGAGTTAATCTGTTTTTAAACTTAAAATCAGAGTCTAAAACCATCCCGAGATTTGTGCCGGACTGCTTAGGATATGGCTCAAGAGAGTCAAGGTCAGGAAAAGAGACAACAGCAGAGCTGGGGCTAAACACAATATCTTCAGTTTTGTGATTATTATTATTATTTTTACTGTATGTGATCATTATTTTCATTCTGAGATATTGCTTTCAGAAACTTTAATTCCTGTTTCTTCTAGATTCAAACCACCTTTTTTGGATGATTACTGCCTCTGATATCAGATGCTGTGTGGCTGGATGAATTTTTACTGAAACTTATTTTTACTTTTGTACATTTGTTATGATGTGTAACCATGACAACAAGGTGTTTTTTAACAACTGGGAGGTGCTGATTAACATCTCAAAAGCTCAAATATTATCTCAACTACAGCCCCAAATCTCAAATGAGTTGAAAAAGAGGCTCCGTGGATGCATTCCCGTCTCCCTGCAGGCTGTGCTAAAGTACCTGACCACTGAGATCCTGGAACTGTCAGGAAACACGGCTCATGACAACATAAGATCGTCCCTCAGCACCTGCAGCTCACTGACCACAGAAAGGAGCTTGGCAGACTGCAGGGAGGAGTGGCCATCACTCTGGGAGGAGCTCTGCCCAGCATTCAGGTGGTCCTACAGCCCGGGGAACCAGAGATCAGCCGAGTCTGGGTGGATGGATCAGATGGCATCTGCGGCCATTTTCCTCAGATCTGTTGTGGGACAGACCTCTACAAGAGATCCTTTCTGTCTACAGCCATCAGTATCTACAACATTGCTTAATGAAACCAGGATAAAGAGTTACAGTAGCATTTAATTTCCCTTTGGGATTAATAAAGTATTTTTGAATTGAATCGAATTGAATTAAAATGTAAAAAAATTGAAGCCATCCATGCCTTGATGTCATCAAGACATTTTAACAGAGGGTGAATTGTGTATGACTTTTTTATATTCTGTTATTTTTTCATATCTTGTGTGATTCCTTGTGTATGCTCCTTTGTACTGAAACTCTGGCACAACAATTTCCTGCGGGATCAATAAAGTTATATCTTATATTATCTTAATATTGGGTTTTAAGGGCAGAAAAATCTAACAATCATCAGCACAACAATGAAACGAAAGATGACATTTCCTCAGGATGTATCCCAAACGGAGCAGATACAGTAAAACCAGAAGTGGTCCAAGAGTTGAGCTCTACAGAACCCCACTGGAAAAAGGCACTGAAACAGATAATATATTACCAACATTAAAACAAAATCTCCCGTCACTCAGGTAAGAACAGAACCATTCTAATGCAGCAACTGTAATTCCAACCCAGTGTAGTAACTGTGATATAAGGTTACTGTGGTCATCAGTTTCAAAATCAGTGGTAAGGTCCAGGGGTACAAGGATCACAAACTGACCAGAATCATTTGCTAAAAGAATATTGTTACAGACCCTAAATAAAGCTGTTTCGTTGCAGTGCAATTGTTTAAAACCAGACTGAAAAATCTCAATAATTCAATTCTCATTCACAAATACATTTAATTGAATAAAAAAACATTTCCTCCAAGATTTTAGAAAGAAAGGGAAGTTTTGAGATGGTCTAAAATTTGAACAAGCTGAAGAGTCAAGTCCATGTTTTTTTCATTAATGAATTTACCACTGTATATTTAAAAACATCAGGGACTACACGTGTGGCAATACTTTTTTTAATAGCAAAAACAGAGGGTCCAATCGATGGTAAAACATAAAAATAAAAAAAAAAGATGCAGGGATGAGATCAGCAGGGGAACCTGAGGGTTTCATATGACTAACAACATCCTTTAAAAATGCGAGAGAAATGGGCTCAAACTGATAGGAGACAGCTGAGCAAGGGACAAAGATAGAGGTGTCAGCTGTGAAGTGAGGAATCGATGACCTGGTCAACAACCTTCTTAACAAAATAGTTGATAAAATCATTACAAGTGTCTAGAGGCCTGAGGCATGTTTAAAATGGGGTTAATGGTGTTAAAAAGAACAGGGATTTTGACAATTTTAAGCAATAATTTGGGAAAAAAATGGATTTTCTCTGATTTAATGGTGGTCTGATAGTACGTGTTTCCAACACGTTTTCAACATAAAGAAAAGAAACCTGTAGTTTGTCCTTTTTTCCATTTGCACTCAGCTTTCCTGCACTGTCTGACTGCTCAGGTGGTCTCATATATAAAAAGAATACATTAGCAGCTTGTTGCAAATGCTAAATTTCCTCCGTTGTCCACGACCTTTATAAAATACTAAACATAACAGTTTGAGACCCATAAAATAGTACTGTAGCACTAACTGAGTGATTCCTACAGCTATAAGCTAAACCTCATTGTGCAGTAAATGAACAACTGAAGCCATCTCTTTGGCCCTGTTTAGGTCTTTGTTTGAAAATGTTCCTGTTTTCTGTATGCACAAGTTACAGATCTGACTGAGTTTAGTAAGTCCGAGTCTGACTCTTATTTTATTTGTCCTCCACTTGTTCAACTTCTTTGCATTTTCAAATTATGCTGGTGAAGATTCTCGGTCATCTATGACATGATAAAATAAAATAAAAACTTTCAATACAAAAACAACTGGACTTAATTTGTAACAGAAGATGTTTCACTCTTCATCCGAGGAGCTTTCTCAATTCAAAGGGCAGTGAGTGTGGGATTAAGGTTTTAAAGGCTGAGATAAGATACACATATTTTCAAATTACACACTAGAGACCATGGGAAACAGAACAAGTTTAGTGTGGAAATGATCAGAAACAAGAACTTGGACCAGAGCCTACAGAAAGACAGAGATACGGACACTTGTTCAAACAAAAAACTGGGTTGCACTCAGAATTTAGTGAAACTGCAACAAACGATTTCCCTGTATTTCTCAATTTTGGCTGGCCAACTAGTCTTTAACAGCTGCAGCCCAGTGAGATGCCTTTAATTTGTAGGGGTATGAATTGAGACATACTGCAGCCTGTGTTGCCAGATAGTTGAGGTTTTCCAGCCCAAAAATCTGTTAAAAACTGTCACATCACACAAAAGCCCACCCAATCAATATTTTGTTACTGTATATTTACTATTTGAACATGAGTGCACATCAGTACAAGCCAAGCTAATTTAACAATATATGGCAAAACACAACAATCCAACAAAACGCTTCCCAGTGTTTTTCTCCGTAAACGACTGATGCAGCCCCACAGCGACGTCAGATCCACTATGTCACATGACACATCATATACTAACGTTTGCAGATGGATTCATAACAACCACATAGACTGATCCTCTTTTCACATAAGACAAAAACCACAATAATGATGAATAAACAAAGTCCATGCTCAATAATCCAGGTATACTTTCCAACAATTTTCAGTCATGTCATCTGGACAGTTTCTTTTCTTTTGTGCTGAAACGTTTCACCTTCCATCCAGAAGACTTCATCAGTCAAGGAAACACACAACACAAAACTGATTCCTCCTCCAACAACTTACCCCAAAGTGGAACAAACCAGTTAAGTTGGTGTGTTTCCTGGACTGATGAAGCCTTCTGGATGGAAGGTGAAACATTTCAGCACAAAAAAAAAAAAAAAAGAAAGAAACTGTCCAGATGATGTGACTGAAAATTGTTGGAAAATGATGAATGATTGGTTGGTTGAAAAGTGTTTTAATAGGTTAATTCAAAAACCATCGATCTGACTCCACATCCACCCAAATTATCCCTCCGCTAAAAGCAATGTATTCCTGCAAAATCAGAATAGGGTGCAGCCAGCCTCTAGGGAGTGACTGTTCTATGGCTTCAGCTTCCTGATGGTGGTTGGTCTTCTACTTTTTTAAAACTAGGCAGAAAAAAAAAACAACACGTTTCAAGGAAAAGCTTTAAAAATAAACCCTTATACATAATATTCCCAACGTCTTTAAAAGATAGCAGAAAACTCGCTGTTGGCAGCAAAACATGAAGAAACTAGGGGTGGCTCAAGACGTTGGCACCGTACTGTGAAAGTTACGTGTGACTGAATGTCTCAGTTCATCTTGCAGCCCGTGTGGTGCAGCTTTTATGATTCCAGTCTCAGGGGGTTCAGTCCCATGAGTGGGACTCAGAGAACAGAAGGGGCTCGCCAAGCCCTGACGACACAATCACTGACCCATCTGGTCATCAGGCCGGCAGGGGAGCGCAAAGGATGCAGAGACCAAATTCACAGACGTCCATCTTCAACATGAGGCTGACAGATCACACAATGTCTGCTGAAGGTAAGAACGGTGCAAGGCAGCCACATACTGTGCAGGCGTCACATTTTATTGTGAGACGTGGTCTCGTCTGGGTCTAATGATAGAGGGCAGAGTCTGCAGCTACAGATATATGAAGAGAGCAGGATGAGTGGCAGTCTTCCTGCTGCTGTGTTGTGTGTAATTTAGAGCATAAACAACATGTTGAATTAGTCGTGACGTTTAGGCGTGAGTGGGAGGCTCGTTGAACATGACATTACACAGGAAGCGGGGTTGTAACTTGACCTCGATGCTGGTATGTCCTCTCTCCTCACACATGCACATCCATGTAAATGTTGCTAATGACCTCTCTCATGACAAGTGCCTCAGCCTCTGCAAGTATAAGCCTCAGCTCAAAAAGCTGCTCGCCCCATTAACGTCGGAGCGAGGCAAAAATCTGTCATGTTTTCTCCCCTAGTTGGCTGTGAAACCACTAACTTCTGAGCTTTGTCATGCCTCTGAAATCCCACAGCTTTAATGTGACCAAGGCTCATTCCATGACTAAAGTCGACAATTTCCATACCAGCTTTGGAGTGGATCTAATTTATGAGATAAGATGCAAAATGCAGTTCCTTTACGCTCTTTAAATCTGTGACAAAAAGGGAGTGTCACAGTTGTTCTGACTCTTTTTGTGCTCATGAAGGGGTATTGAACGAGGAGCAAATCTTTGTCAGTGCACAGTTTAATGAGCAGTGTGGCACGCATCACTGACTCTTTGATTGAGTGTGTTTTGGTAATGAATTGAAATAAACACAAATATCCCCATAATAAGGTCTTTTTACTTGTACATGCAGAATCTGATAAATGATAATTACAGTTTCATATTTTCTCCATGACTAAAGGCTATTTTCATACATACCTACAGAAAGAAAAAGCAGGATCCCATGCAGCAGGTATTAATTATACCTCTGCTACAGCGTGATGCTACTGCCATCTATTGATGCTGAATAATATCCATTTAGTGACGTTTCCATGACTTAAAAGGTTGCAGCTTCAATAAAAATAAACCCCTTAATTAAAAAAAATTTGCTGCAGGAAAACTACTATTTAACAATGAATCAGTCGTATACAAATTTAATGATGCAGAAGTTGGTGAGTTCATTCATG
This sequence comes from Hypsolebias longignatus, assembly GCA_031762435.1. NCBI lineage: Eukaryota > Metazoa > Chordata > Actinopteri > Cyprinodontiformes > Rivulidae > Hypsolebias > Hypsolebias longignatus. Next base: position 15,192,902 of record JARVGV010000111.1, on the reverse strand, counting down.
CAACAGATGAACTGTGTCCTGCATGTAAATAAATTCAATGAATAATATTATTCTGACATGTTACATGTAAATTATTAAGAGGTATAGAGGTGTGTAAAAATTGAAAGGTAAAATGTCCTTTTGTGAAAGCTTTGGTTATACAATCTCCAAATAAACAAAGCATCAGCTATGCTGTTTAAAAACTAGTGAGATTATGATATAATAAAACACGTGAATGATTTACACAGCTCAAATATTGAGCCATTGTGGCATCATTTCTCTGTCTCTCACTCAGGTTTCTGAAGCCTTGCAGGACCAGGGGTCGGACCTCTGAGCTTTTGTTAAAAAGGTCGTGTAACAATACACCTGCACCAAACAACCAAGAGGGTGCTGAAGAATGAGAGGGACAAGATGCTGCAGGAAGTACAAATCCAGACTGACACGCAGGTCATGACAAACCATCTGGACCGTCTGGTGGTCAACATACCGATAAAGGCAGAGGTGATGATCGCAAGCAGCAGAAACATCAAGAAAAGGAAGACAAAGAACTTGAGAAATACAAGAACTGATAGAGGAAACAGAGAAGTTATGGAAAGACAAAACCTCAATCAGTGAAGCTTGAATCGTTTGGTCAGGTTTTAAAGCAGCGTGGCTGACAACCTGGTAGCATATTTTTCATAAAGGATCTTTTATCAGCAGGACATTTTTTAAAATCTAATCCATGCTTGTTACAAGAAGCACAGCCAGCAGTAAAAGTGCTTATACGTCAGCTGTGCTCTTCTATGAGCTCTTTGTGTGTTTACTGTGTAATCTGGATCAAAAAGTAAAAGTTATCTATTGAATCACAGAGTATTTTACAAAACAATTAAGTAGAGTGAAATAAAATTAAATACAAAATAATAAACAGATGTAAAATACTGTAGAAAGTCAGTAAATAAAACCAAGTGGTAGGCCGGTGTCCCCAATTGCTGAGAGATTTGAATAGTGAATGTTCATAGTTTTCGAGCAGAGATGAGTTCCTGGACTGGATTTGAACAGGAAGTGCAAGTAAACCTTAAAACTTTTGTTTTTGCAAGACATTCAAAGGGGGTAGGAATTACACTGTGTATAAGAACAGAAGTATTTTTTTTAATTATTATTTGCTTGTCCCAAGCAGCACAGAGTGATGGATCCTGGAATCCCCACCACAGAATAATCTTTCACCACCAGCCACAAAAAACATTTAAGGAAGTTTTACTTTTAAGCAATAATAAAATAAATTAAAAAAATCTAGAAAACATACTTTCCTCAAATGATGGGGTGTTCTTTTATATATACTGTAGTGCCTTGTTTATCGCAAGTGCTCTGTACCCTGCTCCCTCCGGCGATAAGAGAAAAACAGTCAAGTAGGGAGACAGTAGTCCAAGTTCAAGTTCAGTAAACTTTGTCATGACAGGCTGCAATCAAACTCATCACCTGTTACTCCCAATCTCCCTCCTTTAAAAAACAATTTAAATTTAAATACTCTACTGAGCTGAATACAGCATCTCAGACTGAAGAAATCTTTCGGATGAAAGATGAAACATTTCTATGATTTTTTTTGTTTTGTTTTGTTTTTTGAATGTCCAGAGGACCAGACTTAACATTTTTACATTTTTCTACCTGGATAACTGAGCATGCATCAGGATAAATACTGCAACATTTTAAATAAACAATCCATACAGCATGGATTGTTTATTTAAAATGTTACATTATTTACATTTAAATTGTAAAGAAGAGAAGTGCAGCAGGACATCAAAGGGTTAACCCTTTCTGCAGCCCTGCAGCACAGAGCAGAAATGTACTTCTTGATCAATGACACTTCAACAACTGAACATAGAAATTCTAAAATAATTAAAAAAAAAAAAAAACTTTTAACATTTTTACATTTTGTGATTATAATGATCTTTATGATGTGACATACTTTGAATTTTAAGGTGGAAGACAAAAATCGATTGGTTCATCTGGACAGCAAAGGGTTAACCATTCACAAAGCTGCTGCAGCAGGAGAAACATGTGTGTGGCCGAGAAGGAGATTGCAGGAGACCTTCCCACTGCACTTGTGGCCTGTACTCAGGTGCAAAAACATTTAAAATAATTTATTTTAAATAAACAACCCATGGCTCATCCATCAATCAGCCATTGTGTCATGTCCAGTCTTACTCTGAAAAAAAAACGTGATATAGTGTATCAGTGAAAAATGAACCACGAAGTAGCTATATATATATCTTCTTCTTCTTTCGGCTTTTCCCTCTTCAGGGGTCGCCACAGCGAGTCATCCTCCTCCACCTCACTCTGTCCTC
>JARVGV010000111.1:15164381-15177295 GCA_031762435.1 Hypsolebias longignatus | reverse complement strand
CTTAGTCTTGTGATTCCACCTCCCCCTCCTTTCGCCGGTGTCTCTCGGCACGCCCACTTTGCAGTTTTTGAATCTCGACTCGGGGCGGAGCTATCGTTTCACCGTGGGTTAAGTCCCTCTTTAAGATAAATAAATGGACTTCAAATAGAACATAAAACCCTTTGCCTTGTCTTTGTTATTAATACTACCTTGAGAAGTGTAAGAGTACAGAGTCAAAAGGAATCACAGCCCAAAAAGTGAACACTTCTTCTTAAACACATTGTCAGGTAGCTGCTTGTACATCTGATTTATTACAATAAGAGCACCATTTGTGTTTCTGTCACACACCCATCCAACCATTAGTCAATTGTAGTCTGTGAGAACTGCTGAGAACATGGCAACAAATTGTACTCTGAGAAGTCAACTGAATTTTATCTGAAGTAAAATATATTCAGAAAGAAAAGCTGAGTAATAGACAAACTTTAATCCAGTCTCAGAAGTTGCTGATTTTGATTTGTGACATTGCTGCTATAAAAAGTGTTAATTTAACAAATCTAATTTGTCTCATTTTTCTACTCACTTGAATAAAGTGAGCAATATTTTTTGGTAAATCGTTGGAAAAAAAAAAACAACAACAACAACAACAAAATTGTTTAAATAAAGTGAACTACAGACCATTGAGGTTTACAAATAGTATTACATTTTATTAATATATTTTCATAAAACAAGTTTAAGACTGTATCAAAAACTCAGTAAAAACATTAGATTTTTTTCAACCATTTTTGCTAATGGCGATATCAGATATGAAATGTACATAATTCACATATTGTAGTGGATCGTGGTTCTCTGTCACATTGAGATAATGCTTTATCTTTTGTGATAGGCAAGTAAACAATCTTTTCTACCCTCACAATCTATAAAGTTAGATTTTTTTCATGATTGCAATCATAAATCTAGACATACAATTAAAAAATAAAATCATTTCTCAGTCAAGTCCCCTCCCCACTTTCCCCAACTAAATTTACTGATAAAACATCAACAAAATGAAGTTGTTTCATTTCACAGGCACACAATTATGTACATCCCCCTTTACCCAATACCTCACCCGAACTGACAACAGGCAATGCACCAAGTCTAGTAGTGCAACACCTAGAGGCAGAGCAGTGATAATACAGTATTCTAAGCCTACCCTCCCCTCACACCAATAAAACTGACTGAACACAAAACAATGGATTCCCCCTTATTGACAGATTCTCAGCCTGCTGTGAACCACAGCATTCCAGTGCCCCACCATGTTATTGTTGTAGCAACCCCACAAGGTTCACCTTGTGACCACAGACATCACCTTGGCAACAGTAAAACCAGTCATCACACAGGCAGCTTTAGTGGCACACATTAACAAAAAAATAAAATAATCATATTTTGGCTACATCTACAACAGGCAGATCTGAGTAATGTCTTTTGTGATCAAGTACCAGAGAAATCTCAGTCACATGGCAGATTCAAGGATACATTTTTTCCTTCTTATTCGTCTGTCAATTCTTTCTATTCTGTGCAAGACACATAGTGCAAGGTTTAACAAGAATTTGCATAAGTGCAAGGTTTGCATGTTATTATCAAGAGGGAGCAGAGGAAAATAACAGAGGCTGATCAATGTCTGATAACGGAACCAATTTTTGAGTAAAATGTTTCATGCTTTAAGTTTGCCATTTTGTATGTCATCCCCTCTAGATATAACAAGTGCAAAATCTTAGTAAACCTAGCTGAAGGGCAGATAAGAATGATTTAGAACTCAAAGATTAACATTGTGAGAGAGCCTCAAGTCTGTTGTCATGGTGACATTTGCACAAAGGCCCAAAGAACTTCAGTCTTTGTTTCTTTATTATTTTCTATACAATAGAAATAGGAGATCATTGAAGATAAATTGACTCCGCTTGGCAAAAAAAATAGACAAATAAAATGTAAGAAGTCAAAAGAAGTGAAAGGAAAAAAAGCTGAGTGGTGAAATTACCTGTGACTGTTTTATGATCGTACGTTACAGAGTGCTGTCCATGATCGTCAACTATACTGTATATGGTTGCTTGCTCTTCTATAAAGTCAAAGCAATTTCATTGATCAGAAGTAAAATTATTCCTGGAGTAGTTTTTGAGAAGCACCCCCACAGTACACCTGTTTTCCCCACCTAGAATCCCAGGTGTGGGTTAGGGAGGCACATAGGGAGGTGGTGACCTGTATGAGGTCATATTCTTGGGCCGTGAGCCTTTCCCCTCAATGGGAACAGTAAATGGTGGTGGGGGTTGGTAAGGTGGAGCATTTGGATCATCATCTTGGTAAACTGAAAACTCCTCCATCAAATCCTGGCTGAGTAGGGTACTGTGTGGGCCAGCCATGTTGGGGTACTCTGGAGGAGGAAGTGGGGGCTTTTCTTCTTGAAGGATAAGAGGAATGCTGGAGGATGGAGGCGACTTGGAATCATCTAACTCATCAGCAAATATTATAGGAACTCCCTTTTTGATGAAAGTAGCCTGCTCTTCAATGGTCATCTTTCCTTTGCGTTTCTTGCGGTAGCAGACCATGGCAATGATCCCAGCTATGAGAAGCAGTGCTGCTACCACTACAGCAGGAATGACTGTGTGCAGGTAAACGTCATCATTGGTCCTACGACCTGTGCCAGGGGATGGTGTGGCTGAAGGAAGAACAGGCATTGGCACCTCCCCTGGTGGAATGAATGAGTAGCTCTGGCATTTATTAATGCCACGAACAGAGATGTTAATTGGTTTGAACTCAGGCTCCAAGGCTTTAACAAAAGCCGGTTTAGGTGTTCCATGGGGATCTGAGATCCTTTCACTAAGAACTCTGATTTGATCTTTAGGACAAGGGCTCTGCTGCAGACTGTTGTTGGTCCATTCCACCACAATGGATCCTTTAGTTATGCTCCTCAGAGTCACTGTGCTGCTGTTTCGATCACCGAGGGCATAAGCCAATTTTTTAGTCAAACGAATCTTTCCATGGACATCATTGCTTAAAGTTTTTGGATCACCATAAAAACGAGCAGCAAACACAACTGATGGTTTGTCATTATTAGACCAGCGCTTGACTTGAACTTCAAATGCATCCATGATGCTCTTTCCACCCTTATCAGTGGCCAACATAAAATACTCATGATTCCCCTCATGTTTCTCCTCTGGAAGGCCATACAAAAGTTGGATAGTGCTGTTGAATTGTATCCATGAAGTTTCATTCACCGTTTCTTTGGGGGTCTTCTTCAGAGTCAAACGCAGCTTGTCAGTGGTACCGTCCTCTCTGTCATAGAATGCATCTGAAGCAATTTTGACCTCAAAGTATGTACCAACCCAGGCAGTTACCTGATCAATGGGGTTGCGAATCTCTGGGATTTGATTGAAATCTGGGATTAGAGAAAGAGGGGTTGTACGCCGGGGTGGTTTAGGGGTGGTGGACTTTGGTTCTCGGGGAGCTGGGGTAGAGCTTTTGGGTTTCTTGGGTTTCCTTGTGGCAGATGGTTTAGGTCTTTTGGTTGCGCTTGGTGGTGTTGGCAAGGCAGTGGGCTCTAGAATTATAGACCGAGTCATGCTAGGCTGAATAGGAATGGTACTTGTAGTTCCTAGTACCCTGGTAGGTTGTGGAGGTTCAAGAACAGGTGTATGAGCTATTTGATCTTTGATCCTCATAGTAGGCTTCACTGGTAGAGGCAATGGGCCTCGGACAGGGGGAGCAGAGTTGTCTGTTGCTGGGGCTATAGATGGCGAAGTTGGGGTAGGAACGACACGTGAAATGGGCTCTTGGTGAATAGATGGAGGAAGCAGAGATGGCACTGGAGTAGGAGTATTGTTCAACTGTCTCCTGACTCTCTTCACTCCATGGGGCTTTTTGTTAACAATATGCCAGCCAACCACAGGGTAACCCAGCCTGGCTGACATTGTCCCATCTTTTGCTGAAGACTGGACACTGCTAATGTCAGGAATGCTATTCTGATCGAGGGCACAGCCAACTTTCCATGACAGTAGGGCCCCATTCTCAACAACTTTCTTAGCATTTCCTGGTCCAGCCATGAAAGCAGACATGTCAAATAAGCGGTTGTTGACAACAGGAACCACTCTCATGTGCTGTAAGGGTACATGAGAGAATTTTTTCATAACCTCCATTAAACTGACCCTCTGGTCAGCAACCATTTTTGTCAAATCAGCATCCAGTATGACAGTGAGGATGGTGACCAGCTCCTCAGAGCCACAAGTGAAAGGCTGAAGGCCAGTAACTTCAGACTGTAGAGTGAGCAGAGCTGGCTCATTGTCTGCCCGATCTTCTGGGTATACTTCAATAGTAAAGACTGTACTGGTGTACCCTTGATGGTTTTCCTTGCTGGTCACCTCTTCTTCTGACACTAAGATATGATAAACACCTTTATCTTGCTCCAGAGCCAAACCTCTCAGAGTGCAGCTTTCTTTGTCCCAATATAGCCAGGAGGGTAAAGTCTTTCTTCCCATCTCAGTGAGCTTTAGGACAGAAAAGACAACAATTAATACTTTATACTGTACATGAATATTGCTGACATAAGTCAGTACAAAATTACAAGTCATTGCTAACCTTCACTACAACACTGATTCATATCAAAAGAAGGTACAACTCAGAATGGATAAAAAAAATAAAAAACAACATAATTACATGTTATTTTGCAATAACTATCATATATTTGGTTTACTTTTAGGCTTACTGGCCTGTATTTACCACAAGTATTGTAAATTGAGCAGGCTGCCAGTATAAAAACAACACTAATAAGTCACAACAAACTGAAATAAATGCAAAACTGAAATGTGTTGCACAAAAGATAAAAAGCTATCTCCCAAAATTCTGCTCCCACTATTCCATTCAGTTTATCAAATCATGGCAAATTGAAACAGGAAGCAGAATGAGCTTCTATTCATAATAACCATGTGAGTCATCACTCATTATTTTGAGTTATTACCCTATGACAGGATATCATTCTGTAATGCCATTCAGGCCAATAATAATCTCATCTCGCTCATAAGTCTGACTGGAACAAATTGCAACACAGTCAGCATCAATCAGCAATGATACAGCAATCAAAGCTGAAAGAATAAATACTATATAGTAGATTGCATAATATTATGATGACAGAGAAATTTAACTCTGGCTAAATGTGACAACTGCCGCTAACAGAGAAGACAAACAATAACCATACTATAATGTTAGGACAATGGAAAACACTGTCAAATATAAACCTATGTTTAACCACTTTCTAACTACAAGTACTTAATGTTTTCCCTATAAGACAAATTAATATTAATAGAGTTTTGTTTGCTTACTCGATATATTAAAACAGTTTTAACTAAAACAAAACTGTCCTGTAGTGTCTAGAATAATAAATACCAAAGGATACACATTACTAGTTAATTCTATTAGTAAAACATATAAAAGATTAGTTTGTTTTTTGTTTTGTTTTATTAGTATTAGATGCCAGTTATTTGCCATATAAATTAAGCCCAAGATTAATTTCTTATTCAATATTTTATGTCAAATGTTTGGATTACTTACATAGATGTTGCAGCTGTCATGAGCAGATCCTAGTGGGACCTTCAATTGGAACACCTGGCCCACAAATGCTGAAGAATCAGGTATGTTTGTGTTCACGCCATCATTTTTTGTGGAAGCATTTGGGATAGCTGTTGTCGGCCCTTCACCTACAGATTCTGCTGCGGTGTGGAGCTCAGAGAGCACAGAGGACTGCATGGAAGCTTCTAGTTCCACCGATATCATGTCCACCAGTGTGTCTTGCTGTTCTGACACAGAGCCATGAGCCAGGGTTGCCAGAAGTCCCATTACCAGAGGGAGAGTCCTGTACAAAAGAAACCTGCTCCTCGTTGTATCCCCACAGCTCATGGCTCTCAGTTTATAGTGCATAGTAGCCTTTGGGCTGCCCAACAGATGTCTATGATCAACTAAGAAGGCCACATGCACTTACGTCACTGATGATATGCTTGTGGGTCAGGATCCCTAGTGATTGGCTATGCTCATAAATGCAGCAGTTTCTCTTTCTTGTCGTCTGTGATCCATGAAGAGATCTTTGACAGCCTGTCAGATGGCCATGTCAGCCCCCCTATATGGAACAAAAAAGGAGACAAAACATGAATATGAAGCAGTATACAAACATGCAAACAAACTGTCAATGTAAAATACTGTAGTTGTATTGCTTAAGAGGGCAGTTTCTAGAGTGTACCTATTCTACAAAACCTGTAAAAATACTTTGCAAATACCATCACACGCACATGACACAGGGTATAACACAGTCTTTAAATTTAAAGACCCAATTGTATATTAATATCAATGACATTTATGTAATTATTCACATAACAAAAGACAGGGTAATTAAATAATGACAATAATGTTCAGAACAAAGCAATTTAGAAAAGCCTTAACTGTTCAAAAAAAATACAGAACAACTTGTACACAAACTAATAGATGCATTCCTCATCAAAACAGTTTTATCATTTATGCTAATGTTATAGATCTAACATTTACTACAGTGTGGTGAAATGAAATGGGTCAGCAATAAATCAAAGTGATTAAAATATGTGTCACAAAATAAATCATTGCTTTGATATATTAAATAAAGGATGAGGGGGAAAAAGATTTGGGTGTTTTCATGCTACAGTGTAATCAGGCAGTATAAAAAAATAGTTAATGATAAGATAGTCTTTAAACAAATATATATATAATGCATTTAATTTCCCAGATGTTCAAACACAACAGTGCCTTCTAACGTAAATTGTAGACTATTTATTTATTTATTTTTGCAAGATTCAGCTACATTTTGGGCTTTAAACGCTGACATACTGAATATAATAAACAAAGTATAAGAGTAACTGCTGACTGCCTGATTTTGAATTACAGTATATTTATGGCATTTTGAGTTATAGCAATTCCCCTGAGATGCAGCAATGTCAAAGGTTGTTTGCCTTGATTGTAAGATTTAATTAGAGAATCCAGGAGTTGGATTTAGGAGCCTTCACTCTGCTGACCCCACCAACTTTTATTCTGTAACACTCAAAAGGGTAGAAGAGGTTCAGCCATTAGACTGGAATCCTAATGGCTGTCTGGCACATGATTGTAACACCAACTACTGTAATACATCTACCGGTAATGTTGTTCCTGCTCTGAACCATGTGCAAATACATGTGTTTCACCACCTAAACATTACAAAAAAAAAAAAAAACACAAAATTATGTTAGCAACAACAGACAGTCCCTCTAAGAATAGTCTGGCCTATTTGACTTAATCCAAAGATTTTAATTTAAAGGGGAGCAAAAAAGGAAAAAATTAAATTGCAGGAAAACACAATGTATTTACTCTACATTGATAGGACACTTGGCTCAGAATGAGCTATTAAATGTGTTAAACATAATGTGAAGGAGTAATTACCAAAATCAACCATGCATACAAAAGGGGGAAGGGGTTCAACCAGAAAAGTGACTGTGAGCCTCCAAATGCAATATGTTTTAAATTAGGTCACCCCATTCATCTAGTTTTCATTCAAATTTTTTAAGACTGACGCTCAATTAGATAAATAGTACTTACACAGGAACACTAAATAAACATTGATAACATTAAGATTTGACTACCACAGCTCTAACGTTTGACAAACACTGGTTCAACATTCTTGTTAGTGTCAAACAGGATGGACTATTCAAAACCCATAATGTGTAAAGCATGAAAAATATAGCCTGCATTAGTATTATACAGACGTGTCCGTGTTAGCCATTCATGTTCTACAAAATCCTCTCAAATCAATGCTGTGCACTCCCATGGGTTTCTTTTGTTGCATGTCTGAATTCACAGAACAAACTAAAAAGTTTTTTTTTTCCCTGCTTCTATTCTTAGTAAAAGCTTAAAATACATACTGAGTTATAGGAGACAACACATTAACCAGCATCCACTGATTTTTCAAGCCCAACATTGTCAAATTAAATCATTACTGACAGCTATGTTTTTATTCAGGCTGTATGAAAATGATCAAAGAGGAAGATGGTTTGCATGAACAGACTGAATGAGACGGAGCAGATAGAAAGAGAAAAAGATGTCCAAGGAAAGGTTTGCCTTCATGCTCACTGTTGTATGAAAAAGAGGAGCAACAGTCATCCATAAAATACTAGTTTGTTGCAAAAATGTACATTTCAGGAGGGAAATAAATCTGTCAAAGTTGTTGAGTTTTTAGTAACAAACAGAGGCTGTGAGCAAGTCTACAGCTTAACAGGTCTGCTCACAGACAAAGAGAAAAGTTGAGGTGGGGGGTGAAAGAGTGGAATTTCATACCCTGACATGATTCCAGCAAAGACCATTGCTTCAACAGGAACCCTACATTACAGAGCCACTCCACAAAAAAATAAAAAAAATAAAATATGAACGCTTTTATTTCTAGAAATGGAAATTCATGTTGCACTGAAGTAGACTTCAACAACGGATTCTTGGCAATAAAAAAAAAACATTGCGAATAAAAGTTCATATTAAAAAAGTTTAACACTGTAAATTATGTCTTGTCTCCATCTAAAATCAATCTCCATGAAAAATGTGTGTTCATGGTTAGGTAAACACAGGCAATGGTTTTATGTTTATTGTACTTGATACATCATTGGACATATTTTACAATAAAGCATGGCTGTAATGTTTGACCATAACATCCCTTTTATTTTAATCTGGTGGCTTTGTGGAGCAACATTAAAATGGTTTAAAGTGAACAAGGCTTTACAGGTTTAACATGAATCAAATTGGTACTTTTTCCCCATGCAGAAACAAATTTAGTGGGAGGACATGTTGAAATCAGGGTTTGTTCTGGCTTTACAGCAGGTAGTATCAGCTCAGAACCAGCAGCTGACCTCAGTCTTTGGACACTTTTCTTATAAGCAGTGAAACCATCAAATTTACAAGTCTGATGGTTGACATGTTCAAGCAGCCTGAGGTATAAAGACAGCCCAAACTGGCACATGTAACTTACCACACAGTCTCCATTCTGCATGTGGCTTTAAATATTAGAGAGGAAAATAAATCTTTTAGTAACTACATGAACAAAAAAGAAAAAAAATATGAATGATCATATATTATGAAGGTCATTCTCTAATGTTTGCTTCCTACTCACACATACAAAGAAAGAGGACTGAGTCACAACTCTTAACCCACTAACCAAGCTGGGACATGTACCTTAAAGAGATTTTTATCTTTTCTCTTGGACAATTCAGCACCTTTCACCCCCATCCTTCCTTTGACTCCTTGTCCAAAAAAAGAAAACATTAACCGTGTTCTTGAAACATTTTTGCAAGAAAAGTCTCGCTGGACAAAAAATACATAATATGATACATGATTCATGAACACAGGCATTAACATAAGCTACATCTAATTTATTATAAGCACTACACATCACCCCAGGCTGTTGCCACACACATTTTTGAGAGGGGGTGGGGCATGAAGGGTGAGGAGGGAGTAATGGGGGAAGGGGCAAAGAAAAACACACACACACACACACATCTGAGCATCAAAGATTGCTTTCCGCAGTGTGTCCTAGATTTGATCGCATACAAGTTTTATGGCATGGATGTAATTCAGAATCTACAAATCAAACATCTCATTACAAAAGAAAAAAACATTTAACAAGCTGATATGCAGCTTTGCACAAAACAACAAGCATGCCAGGATGTTTAAAATCATTAATTTTCAATTGTAATTACAGTATATTTGTTTCAGAAAAAAACAAACAATCAAAAGCATGGCTTACAAAATTGTTAAGTGCAAAGCTTTGTTGGGTTTAGAAGTGGAGATTTAGATGAGAGGCACTGGGTGCTTTTGATATTTTACTTTTTAAAACAAATCCAGCCATTTGCTTTCAAGTCATTAGACTCCCTTTTTGCATTTAGCTTAATCAGTCTGAACCTGAGGTTTTATTCATAACAGCTTTTCCGTAGCCCTGGGGTTTTCTGTAAAACTTAAAAGTGCACTTCAAAATCTTTAATTTTTCAACCTTAAAAAGAAAAAAAAATCACTAGAAATATGAACATTAGAACTTCAGTTTTATGAACAGCGTTAAAATTAAAGTATGTCACAGCAGTGATGTAGCTACAGTGTTTTTAACTAAAGCTACAACATCAGAGAGACCCACCACAGTGTGTTGAGTAAAATATTAGGAAGATTTACACTTGATTACATCAATATTTCATTCAGGTGAAAATAATTCATAGCTGAAGAAAAGTGGTAGTTAAACCTCACAGTGTGTAGAAAACAAAGTCAAAACAGTGATGAAATAATGACGTGTCAAACTTTGATCCAGCTGTTACTGTAAAATGGGGCCAGCAAATGTCACAATTACACAAAATGACTGCAGTCTATTTAAATAATCCCAAACAATCCAGCATGTCAGAAGTGTGACAGGCCCATGTGGCTCCCTGGTAAAATATTTAGAAAATGTTCTTTAAAATGTCACAGGATTAAACGACGACTTGTGCGCTCAAACAAAATCACAGGTCGCTCCTTCAACAGCTGTGTTTAAGTTGTGGTTACTGTTTTGATGACGAGCCTTTCGATGCGTGTGTGTAGTGCATTGATGCTGTGGGGCATTTGTGCTGATTTCACAAAGAGACCTGCACCACTCAGGGAACAAAACCATTTTACAACCATCCATGCAGTCTGCAGTTCAACAGTAGTTAAAACTTGAAAACCATCAGAAATAATTAGGCCTCCATGCACAGTGGCACTTAGGACCAATTGAATTGACGTACCACATGCAGCAGCCTCTAGATAGTGCATGAGCTGAATAACAAACATATCCACAAGACAAGGTTGCTTTGCAGTTGGATGTTTCCCTTGTGTTGCCCTCTACTCCATTCAACAAAGTAATGAAATATGTGGGGACATAACAACGACAAAAAAAAAAAAAAAAAAAAAAAAAAACCTGCCTTTGCCTGAGTGAGTTTAACTTGGCGCGATGATCTCGGAGCAGCTCTTTTCACACTGCCGGAGGACTACTGTGTGCTTTCAAACCCCCAGAAGCTGAGAGCCAACAAATTATTTTGAATGTTCTTTAATGAATGTGTGACTCTCTAATGCACAAAGCGAAAGAGCAAAACAATGGCAACACTCTAGGTTTCTTATCAGAAAATTAGAAGTTGTTGTCACGCTTCACACTTTTACTGTTGTTTGCTGTACTTCATTCATGCTGCTCACCCCAACAGCCCCATCTGATAATGATGAAGTCACAAGTTATGAATGGGTTAAAGGAAACACAATAACAAATGGCAATACAGTATAGTCAAGCCAACAGCATGGACTGCTGAATTAAGTCTTCTCCGCTAGTGATGGGGACCCTTGAATGAGATTACATTTTTTAATTAGTCACACTATCATAAAGAGGCCCAGAACAACGACAAATACACAAAATTACTAAAGAAAGTGAAGAATATAACCAGATTAAAGTTAGACTATTGCATTTACAGGCATGCCACTTCTTGAAAGGATGCCTATCACCTGTCGCCTTCACACCAGTGCTGAAAATGACAGTTATGCCTGTTTTGGTCAAAGCTTAAAAACATCACACTCACTTACATGAGCTGTTAGTGCTAAGAACATGTGTTGGGGATGACTCTCAGCTACTGCCACTGCAATAGCTCCACTCTGCAAAGCTGAATGAGTTCCAGCCCTTTTTAGTTTGCTGATGTTGATCAGCTGTGGCGGCCACCTTGAATCAGTTTGACTCCAAAAGTGTGTTACAGATTTAAATCCAATGATTGATCACAAAGATCCTGCACGATGTGTTGGGGATGACTCTCAGCTACTGCACCCAACTTTTGCTCTATATCTGAAAAACGGACTAAATGTGAGTTATTTTTATATTTACTAAGTTTAATTAGCTGGGGACGCCATGGATCTCTATGGACCGGTGTTAGCTATGTAACATGATGAGCTACCGGGCCCGGTTTAAAGGAGGCCTTGATAAATCACAGCCGCCTACGACGTTCAACCTTGATAAATCATTCCGCAGCCTACACAAGGTAAACTCTCCACCACTCGGGACAAATGATCTCCAAACAAAGAGCAGGGAGTTGTGCGTCGGGCTGAATGTGACTTTTCCCTCAGCAGTTCCTCCCGGGCGCAGAGATGCACCTGCTTTATTCTAGGCGGAAACAAGCAGCGAGTCCCGCTGCTGCATTTCGCCTCATAAAAGCAAAGCTCTTTCGAAAACACCGCAGCTTCACTCAAACTGCGGCGTTAAGCGCTTGCTTCAGGACGACAGTCCACTTTTAAACACTAAAAGTCGCATAAAAAAAGGAGCGGACCGAGCAGCCGAGTGGGCTAACCGAGAAGCTAACCCCCGACAAGAACGAACCCCTTTTCACATTTTTTTATTACAGCAGACGAAAGTCCGCCCTAGTTCTGTGAATGAGTTCAGCACTCAAACATGAAGACGGTGACATCGTGAACGACGGCACCCCAAGAAAATAAACGGAACAAAAAGCCCAAACTGACCTTGTTAGCGAGCTAACGTTAGCTAACTCGCGGCGTAGCTTCTGCTCTGCTGCGCGCGGAGGGAGCGCGAGGACTTCTCTAATGCCATGAAGCACGCGCTCGCCGCTGAACACAGCCCCGCCACGAAGCTGCAGGTATAAACGCTCTGCAGGCGCTTCCCCAGCTCCACGTCGAGGTGTTGGCGGTGGGTCCCCCTCCCTTTGCTGCCTGTCTCGCTCCTCTCCGTCCACCTCGCATTCAGGACTACAGGTTGAGGCCAGTCCTGGCACCAGAAAGTCTCCGCCTCGGTCTCATTTGGACACGGGCAGGTGGAAACTAACAGCACACACACACACACACACACACACACACACACACACACACACACACACACACACACACACACACACACACAC